>JBBGZY010000691.1:3575000-3792500 GCA_037952925.1 Lithobates clamitans | reverse complement strand
GTGTGTGTGTGTGTATATATATATATATATATGTATATGTATATATATGTATGTATGTATATGTGTATATATGTATATATATTCCTTTCTTTCCAGAAAGAGTAGAGTTGGATCTTGTAGATCATCCTGCATCAAACGTAGCAACAGACTGCTATTTAACAGACATCTGGACATTGCCTAACTTTCCAGAACATCACACAGGAAAGTCACACGTACTGTTCATTTTCAGAACTTTAAAGGAGTATCTCTCCACAATTGTCCCTTTCAGGTCATCTAAATAAACCTTTTGTCATTCCAGCTGGGAATCATCAAGGGAAAGAGGTTACTGCCTGGATCCTAGCAGGCTTGTGTTGTGTATATAAGACTATAGGTCGCGAGCCTCCGTCAGCGGAGCACTCTACCAGAGCAGTTAAAGCCTCATAGGCAACACATTCAAGACAATCTATGGTGCCCATTTGTACAGGGGTATCATGGTAGCTCCAACATTCATCCTCAAACTTGACAGAATAGATGCGGGGGCCTTGCCATCAGGGGACTTTGTAGGAAGGACTATTCAGTCCTCTGTCTCATCCTAATTAGAAGATTGGTTTGGCAAATAGATCCCACCCTATCAGCTAGTTATTTATCACTAGTATGCTGCCATGTTGGCGTCAGGAAAACGGAAAATTGTATCAAATACTTACCGTAATTTTCCTTTCCTGACGCCAAACCATGGCAGCATATGAGTCCACCCATGTGCATTCCGGTATGTGGCTTGTTACAAAGAATGAGGTGGCGGCTAACCATGCCTTCATCTATTCTATTTACTGGTCCTGAGGGAGTGGTCAAGAGGCGGAGCTCTATCACTAGTATGCTGCCATGGTTTGGCATCAGGAAAGGAAAATTACAGTAAGTATTTTAAACAATTTTCAGTTTTTCTACAGAATTTTCAGTCTTTTTTCTTTTATAGCGCAAAAAATAAAAAACCCAGTAGTGATTAAATACCACCAAAAGAAAGCTCTATTTGTGTGAAAAAAGGACAAAAAATTCATATGGGTACAGTGTTGCATGACTGAGTAATTGTCATTCGAAATGTGAGAGCACCAAAAGCTGAAAATTGGTCTGGTTAGGAAGGGGGTTTAAGTGCCCAGTGGTCAAGTGGTTAAATGCTTGCTGCCAAGCCTTATTTGATCATAGAAATAAGATTTAGGCCACATTCACACCTGAGCAATTTTCAGTTTTAATTTTCATTTTCATTTTTCCCATTCATTTTAATGGTCCCTGTTCACATCTGACCATTCTGTTAAATTATATCATGAAATGACACTAAAATGTTTTATGCAGAATTAAGTTATAAAAATAAGTATTAACAACAACTTTTATCCGTGCCCATCTGTGCAGCCTCACCTGTGCCCAACATTGCAGCCTGCCCATGGCCATCGATGAAGCCTGCCCGTGTCCGCCAATGCAGCCTGTGCCTAACAATGCAGCCTACCTGTGCAGGGGAAGAGAGGGGGGGAATTGCCGGCTGGTTGATCAGAGTGCCAAGGAACATCATAGCTTTCATTAAGTGTTCTTGCATAGCAAGACCACTTACTGTTATCTTACATATATATTATTAAGTGTTCTTGCATAGCAAGACCACTTACTGTTATCTCACATATATATTATTAAGTGTTCTTGCATAGCAAGACCACTTACTGTTATCTCACATATATATTATTATTCTTATTATTATAGCCAAATTTACCACCCTAACTCCTCCCACAGTTTTTACACTACATAGACAAGTAATATACCGAAACGTGCGGATTTTTCCCGAATGGTGTGCTATTATTTTGTGGAACATTTCGCCGAATGGTTCACGAAATATCGTCATTTTTGCGGCGAAATTGGTCCCATAGGAATGAATGGGGAAATTAGAGTGGGAGATGACAAAAGCTGGAAAATCAGAACATGATTTCTAAACTGCCGCCACTCCCTCATTTTCAAGCCCACCTACACAAATCTTATATCAAAACGTTCAGCTATCCCTGCTGCCACTAAACATGTCCACGGCTAAGCCATAGTCCTGATAGTTTTCACAATATGACCATTTGTTTGCAACTCACGCCGTCCATTGACATTCATTGAAACTACACTCTAGCCCCCTCCAAATTTGAAGGGCAATTTCTAAACTGCGACTGTGCCTTCATTTTTAATATTTCAGAGACATACTATACATCAAAATCTAGGTCTGGGTCTTGTGATTCTCACAATATAAAGATCTTCGCTGTAGGATGTATAGTTTTTAAAATACGGCCATTTGTTTAGAGGTCATTTCAGGAAATTCTAGCCATTAATCAGAGTGCACTGTTAGTGTTTGTTTTGTTGCCATGGTTACCAAAGCTTCTGTTATACACAGGGTGGAAGGTGGCTGGAGCATCTCAGCTGATTACAGAGCCCGGGGGAGGGGACAGACACACCATGTACTGATTTATAATAGAGGAATATGATGGGGCAGTTTTGATGGGGTAATTCTGATGGGGCAGTTTTGATGAAGTAGTATTTGGGAAGCATAAACAGGGCATGAGCGTTGCTAGGAAACAGTGGTTGTAAACACAAGATGCTGAGACACTCCAAATGCATGTGACTTCATCTGCTAGACTTGATAATGCTTGTAGACTCCTCCCACAGTTTTCACACTACAGAGACAAATAATATACCGAAACGAGCGGATTGTTCCCGATTGGTGTATTACTTTGTGGAATGTTTTGCCGAATGGTCCACGAAATGACGTTTTTACGGCGAAATTGGTCCCCTAGGAATGAATGGCGAAATGTTCAAAACTAGAGTGGGAAGTGACAAAAGCTGACAACCCCATGATCAGCCAAAACATTATGACCACCCCATGATCAGCCAAAACATTATGACCGCCCCATGTAAAAAAAAAAATATTTTTGAAAAAAAAAAATATATTTTTTAAAAAGTAAAAAAATAATTTTTGAAAAAAAAAAAAATATTTTTGAAAAAAAAATATTTTTGAAAAAAAAAATCATTTTTGAAGAAAAAAAAATCATTTTTGATTAAAAAAAATTCATTTTTTGAAAAAAAAAATTACTTTTGAAAAAAATGTTCAGCTCTTTCAGCGAATGATGGAACTTTTTTACTACTATTTATACTTTTTAAAATATTAAGCTTTTTAACACTTTTCACAGTTACTCAAGCCACTCCACCCCACCCAGTTACTCCGCCCACTCCAGTTGTAGAGGCAAGAACACTTTCACAATTTCCCCAGAAATTGTACCTTTTCTAGTTAAGTGTTCTTGCATAGCAAGACCACTTACTGTTATCTCACATATATATTATTATTATTCTTATTCTTATTATAGCCAAATTTACCACCCTAACTCCTCCCACAGTTTTTACACTACATAGACAAGTAATATACCGAAACGTGCGGATTGTTCCCGAATGGTGTGCTATTATTTTGTGGAACGTTTCGCCGAATGGTTCACAAAATATCGTCATTTTTGCGGCGAAATTGGTCCCATAGGAATGAATGGGGAAACTAGAGTGGGAGATGACAAAAGTTGGAAAATCAGAACATGATTTCTAAACTGCCGCCACTCCCTCATTTTCAAGCCCACCTACACAAATCTTATATCAAAACGTTCAGCTATCCCTGCTGTCACTAAACATGTCCACGGCTAAGCCATAGTCCTGATAGTTTTCACAATATGACCATTTGTTTGCAACTCACGCTGTCCATTGACATTCATTGAAACTACACTCTAGCCCCTTCAAATTTGAAGGGCAATTTCTAAACTGCGACCGTGCCTTCAATTTTAATATTTCAGAGACATACTATATATCAAAATCTAGGTCTGGGTCTTGTGATTCTCACAATATAAAGATCTTCGCTGTAGGATGTATAGTTTTTAAAATACGGCCATTTGTTTAGAGGTCATTTCAGGAAATTTTAGCCATTAATCATGTACTGTGTTTGTTTTGTTGCCATGGTTACCAAAGCTTCTGTTATACACAGGGGGGGAGGTGGCTGGAGCATGTTAGCTCTGATTACAGAGCCCGGGGGAGGGGACAGACACACCATGTACTGATTTATAATAGAGGAATATGATGGGGCAGTTTTGATGGGGTAATTCTGATGGGGCAGTTTTGATGAAGCAGTATTTGGGAAGCATAAACAGGGCATGAGCGTTGCTAGGAAACAGTGGTTGTAAACACAAGATGCTGAGACACCCCAAATGCATGTGACTTCATCTGCTAGACTTGATAATGCTTGTAGACTCCTCCCACAGTTTTTACACTACAGAGACAAGTAATATACCGAAACGTGCGGATTGTTCCCGATTGGTGTGCTATTACTTTGTGGAATGTTTCACCGAATGGTCCACGAAATGACGTTTTTGCGGCGAAATTGGTCCCATAGGAATGAATGGCGAAATGTTCAAAACTAGAGTGAGAGGTGACAAAAGCTGACAACCCCATGATCAGCCAAAACATTATGACCACCCCATGATCAGCCAAAACATTATGACTGCCCCATGTAAAAAAAATAAATTCATTTTTGAAAAAAAAAATTTTTGAAAAAAAAAAAATTATTTTTGAAAAAAAAAATTCATTTTTGAAAAAAAATATATATTTTTGAAAAAAAAAATTCATTTTTGAAAAAAAAAATTCATTTTTGAAAAAAAAAATGTTTTTGAAAAAAAAATATATTTTTGAAAAAAAATATATATTTTTGAAAAAAAAAATACATTTTTGAAAAAAAATTTTTTTGCAAAAAAAATCATTTTTGAAAAAAAAAATCATAATTTTTGAAAAAAATGTTTGTGCTCTTTCATCTAATGATGAGACTTCAACTTTTTTACTACTATTTATACTTTTTAAAATATTAAGCTTTTTAACGCTTTTCACAGGAGCTCCAGACACTCCAACCACACAACAGTTACTCAAGCCACTCCATCCAGTTACTCCGCCTGCTCCAGTTGTAGAGGCAAGAACACTTTCACAATTTCACCAGAAATTGTACCTTTTCTAGTTAAGTGTTCTTGCATAGCAAGACCACTTACTGTTATCTCACATATATATTATTAAGTGTTCTTGCATAGCAAGACCACTTACTGTTATCTCACATATATATTATTCTTATTATTATAGCCAAGTTTACCACCCTAACTCCTCCCACAGTTTTTACACTACATAGACAAGTAATATACCGAAACGTGCGGATTGTTCCCGAATGGTGTGCTATTACTTTGTGGAACAATTCGCCGAATGGTTCACGAAATATCGTCGTTTTTGCGGCGAAATTGGTCCCATAGGAATGAATGGGGAAACTAGAGTGGGAGATGACAAAAGCTGGAAAATCAGAACATGATTTCTAAACTGCCACCACTCCCTCATTTTCAAGCCCACCTACACAAATCTTATATCAAAACGTTCAGCTATCCCTGCTGCCACTAAACATGTCCACGGCTAAGCCATAGTCCTGATAGTTTTCACAATATGACCATTTGTTTGCAACTCACGCCGTCCATTGACATTCATTGAAACTACACTCTAGCCCCCTCCAAATTTGAAGGGCAATTTCTAAACTGCGACTGTGCCTTCATTTTTAATATTTCAGAGACATACTATACATCAAAATCTAGGTCTGGGTCTTGTGATTCTCACAATATAAAGATCTTCGCTGTAGGATGTATAGTTTTTAAAATATGGCCATTTGTTTAGAGGTCATTTCAGGAAATTTTAGCCATTAATCAGAGTGTACTGTTAGTGTTTGTTTTGTTGCCATGGTTACCAAAGCTTCTGTTATACACAGGGGGGAAGGTGGCTGGAGCATCTCAGCTGATTACAGAGCCCGGGGGAGGGGACAGACACACCATGTACTGATTTATAATAGAGGAATATGATGGGGCAGTTTTGATGGGGTAATTCTGATGGGGCAGTTTTGATGAAGCAGTATTTGGGAAGCATAAACAGGGCATGAGCGTTGCTAGGAAACAGTGGTTGTAAACACAAGATGCTGAGACACTCCAAATGCATGTGACTTCATCTGCTAGACTTGATAATGCTTGTAGACTCCTCCCACAGTTTTCACACTACAGAGACAAATAATATACCGAAACGAGCGGATTGTTCCCGATTGGTGTGTTATTACTTTGTGGAATGTTTTCCGAATGGTCCCATAGGAATGAATGGCGAAATGTTCAAAACTAGAGTGGGAAGTGACAAAAGCTGACAACCCCATGATCAGCCAAAACATTATGACCACCCCATGATCAGCCAAAACATTATGACCGCCCCATGTAAAAAAAAAAATATTTTTGAAAAAAAAAAAAAATTTTTGAAAAAAGTAAAAAAATAATTTTTGAAAAAAAAAAAATCATTTTTGAAAAAAAAAAAATATATTTTTGAAAAAAAAATATTTTTGAAAAAAAAAAATTATTTTTGAAAAAAAAAATATTTTTGAAAAAAAAATTTCTTTTAAAAAAAAAAATATTTTTGAAAAAAAAATATATTTGAAAAAAAAAATTATTTTTGAAAAAAAAATTACTTTAAAAAAAATAATAATTTCGAAAAAAAAATTATTTTTGAAATAAAAAAATTCATTTTTGAAAAAAAAAATTACCTTTGAAAAAAAAAATTACTTTTGAAAAAAAAAATCATTTTTGAAGAAAAAAAAATCATTTTTGAAGAAAAAAAAATCATTTTTGATTAAAAAAAATTCATTTTTGAAAAAAAAAAATTACTTTTGAAAAAAATGTTCAGCTCTTTCAGCGAATGATGGAACTTTTTTACTACTATTTATACTTTTTAAAATATTAAGCTTTTTAACACTTTTCACAGTTACTCAAGCCACTCCACCCCACCCAGTTACTCCGCCCACTCCAGTTGTAGAGGCAAGAACACTTTCACAATTTCCCCAGAAATTGTACCTTTTCTAGTTAAGTGTTCTTGCATAGCAAGACCACTTACTGTTATCTCACATATATATTATTATTCTTATTCTTATTATAGCCAAATTTACCACCCTAACTCCTCCCACAGTTTTTACACTACATAGACAAGTAATATACCGAAACGTGCGGAATGTTCCCGAATGGTGTGCTATTACTTTGTGGAACGTTTCGCCGAATGGTTCACGAAATATCGTCATTTTTGCGGCGAAATTGGTCCCATAGGAATGAATGGGGAAACTAGAGTGGGAGATGACAAAAGCTGGAAAATCAGAACATGATTTCTAAACTGCCGCCACTCCCTCATTTTCAAGCCCACCTACACAAATCTTATATCAAAACGTTCAGCTATCCCTGCTGCCACTAAACATGTCCACGGCTAAGCCATAGTCCTGATAGTTTTCACAATATGACCATTTGTTTGCAACTCACGCCGTCCATTGACATTCATTGAAACTACACTCTAGCCCCCTCCAAATTTGAAGGGCAATTTCTAAACTGCGACTGTGCCTTCATTTTTAATATTTCAGAGACATACTATGTATCAAAATCTAGGTCAGGGTCTTGTGATTCTCACAATATAAAGATCTTCGCTGTAGGATGTATAGTTTTTAAAATACGGCCATTTGTTTAGAGGTCATTTCAGGAAATTTTAGCCATTAATCAGAGTGCACTGTTAGTGTTTGTTTTGTTGCCATGGTTACCAAAGCTTCTGTTATACACAGGGGGGAGGTGGCTGGAGCATCTCAGCTGATTACAGAGCCCGGGGGAGGGGACAGACACACCATGTACTGATTTATAATAGAGGAATATGATGGGGCAGTTTTGATGGGGTAATTCTGATGGGGCAGTTTTGATGAAGTAGTATTTGGGAAGCATAAACAGGGCATGAGCGTTGCTAGGAAACAGTGGTTGTAAACACAAGATGCTGAGACACTCCAAATGCATGTGACTTCATCTGCTAGACTTGATAATGCTTGTAGACTCCTCCCACAGTTTTCACACTACAGAGACAAATAATATACCGAAACGAGCGGATTGTTCCCGATTGGTGTGCTATCACTTTGTGGAATGTTTTGCCGAATGGTCCACGAAATGACGTTTTTACGGCGAAATTGGTCCCATAGGAATGAATGGCGAAATGTTCAAAACTAGAGTGGGAAGTGACAAAAGCTGACAACCCCATGATCAGCCAAAACATTATGACCACCCCATGATCAGCCAAAACATTATGACCGCCCCAAGTAAAAAAAAAAATATTTTTGAAAAAAAAAAAAATTTTTTTTAAAAGTAAAAAAATAATTTTTGAAAAAAAAATCATTTTTGAAAAAAAAAATATTTTTGAAAAAAAAAAAATTATTTTTGAAAAAAAAAAATATTTTTGAAAAAAAAATTTTTTTAAAAAAAAATTATTTTTGAAAAAAAAATATATTTGAAAAAAAAAAATATTTTTGAAAAAAAAAAATATTTTTGAAAAAAAAATTACTTTAAAAAAAATAGTAATTTCGAAAAAAAATTATTTTTGAAATAAAAAAATTCATTTTTGAAAAAAAAAATTACCTTTGAAAAAAAAAATTACTTTTGAAAAAAAAAATCATTTTTGAAGAAAAAAAAATCATTTTTGATTAAAAAAAATTCATTTTTTGAAAAAAAAAATTACTTTTGAAAAAAATGTTCAGCTCTTTCAGCGAATGATGGAACTTTTTTACTACTATTTATACTTTTTAAAATATTAAGCTTTTTAACACTTTTCACAGTTACTCAAGCCACTCCACCCCACCCAGTTACTCCGCCCACTCCAGTTGTAGAGGCAAGAACACTTTCACAATTTCCCCAGAAATTGTACCTTTTCTAGTTAAGTGTTCTTGCATAGCAAGACCACTTACTGTTATCTCACATATATATTATTATTCTTATTATTATAGCCAAATTTACCACCCTAACTCCTCCCACAGTTTTTACACTACATAGACAAGTAATATACCGAAACGTGCGGATTTTTCCCGAATGGTGTGCTATTATTTTGTGGAACATTTCGCCGAATGGTTCACGAAATATCGTCATTTTTGCGGCGAAATTGGTCCCATAGGAATGAATGGGGAAACTAGAGTGGGAGATGACAAAAGCTGGAAAATCAGAACATGATTTCTAAACTGCCGCCACTCCCTCATTTTCAAGCCCACCTACACAAATCTTATATCAAAACGTTCAGCTATCCCTGCTGCCACTAAACATGTCCACGGCTAAGCCATAGTCCTGATAGTTTTCACAATATGACCATTTGTTTGCAACTCACGCCGTCCATTGACATTCATTGAAACTACACTCTAGCCCCCTCCAAATTTGAAGGGCAATTTCTAAACTGCGACTGTGCCTTCATTTTTAATATTTCAGAGACATACTATACATCAAAATCTAGGTCTGGGTCTTGTGATTCTCACAATATAAAGATCTTCGCTGTAGGATGTATAGTTTTTAAAATACGGCCATTTGTTTAGAGGTCATTTCAGGAAATTTTAGCCATTAATCAGAGTGCACTGTTAGTGTTTGTTTTGTTGCCATGGTTACCAAAGCTTCTGTTATACACAGGGGGGAAGGTGGCTGGAGCATCTCAGCTGATTACAGAGCCCGGGGGAGGGGACAGACACACCATGTACTGATTTATAATAGAGGAATATGATGGGGCAGTTTTGATGGGGTAATTCTGATGGGGCAGTTTTGATGAAGTAGTATTTGGGAAGCATAAACAGGGCATGAGCGTTGCTAGGAAACAGTGGTTGTAAACACAAGATGCTGAGACACTCCAAATGCATGTGACTTCATCTGCTAGACTTGATAATGCTTGTAGACTCCTCCCACAGTTTTCACACTACAGAGACAAATAATATACCGAAACGAGCGGATTGTTCCCGATTGGTGTGTTATTACTTTGTGGAATGTTTTGCCGAATGGTCCACGAAATGACGTTTTTACGGCGAAATTGGTCCCATAGGAATGAATGGCGAAATGTTCAAAACTAGAGTGGGAAGTGACAAAAGCTGACAACCCCATGATCAGCCAAAACATTATGACCACCCCATGATCAGCCAAAACATTATGACCGCCCCAAGTAAAAAAAAAAATATTTTTGAAAAGAAAAAATTTTTTTTTAAAAAAGTAAAAAAATAATTTTTGAAAAAAAAAATCATTTTTGAAAAAAAAATATTTTTGAAAAAAAAAAAATTATTTTTGAAAAAAAAAATATTTTTGAAAAAAAAATTTTTTTAAAAAAAAATTATTTTTGAAAAAAAAATATATTTGAAAAAAAAAAATATTTTTGAAAAAAAAAAATTATTTTTGAAAAAAAAAAATTATTTTTGAAAAAAAAATTACTTTAAAAAAAATAATAATTTCGAAAAAAAATTATTTTTGAAATAAAAAAATTCATTTTTGAAAAAAAAAATTACCTTTGAAAAAAAAAATTACTTTTGAAAAAAAAAATCATTTTTGAAGAAAAAAAAATCATTTTTGATTAAAAAAAATTCATTTTTTGAAAAAAAAAATTACTTTTGAAAAAAATGTTCAGCTCTTTCAGCGAATGATGGAACTTTTTTACTACTATTTATACTTTTTAAAATATTAAGCTTTTTAACACTTTTCACAGTTACTCAAGCCACTCCACCCCACCCAGTTACTCCGCCCACTCCAGTTGTAGAGGCAAGAACACTTTCACAATTTCCCCAGAAATTGTACCTTTTCTAGTATTAAGTGTTCTTGCATAGCAAGACCACTTACTGTTATCTCACATATATATTATTCTTATTATTATAGCCAAATTTACCACCCTAACTCCTCCCACAGTTTTTACACTACATAGACAAGTAATATACCAAAACGTGCGGATTGTTCCCGAATGGTGTGCTATTACTTTGTGGAACGTTTCGCCGAATGGTTCACGAAATATCGTCGTTTTTGCGGCGAAATTGGTCCCATAGGAATGAATGGGGAAACTAGAGTGGGAGATGACAAAAGCTGGAAAATCAGAACATGATTTCTAAACTGCCGCCACTCCCTCATTTTCAAGCCCACCTACACAAATCTTATATCAAAACGTTCAGCTATCCCTGCTGCCACTAAACATGTCCACGGCTAAGCCATAGTCCTGATAGTTTTCACAATATGACCATTTGTTTGCAACTCACACCGTCCATTGACATTCATTGAAACTACACTCTAGCCCCCTCCAAATTTGAAGGGCAATTTCTAAACTGCGACTGTGCCTTCATTTTTAATATTTCAGAGACATACTATACATCAAAATCTAGGTCTGGGTCTTGTGATTCTCACAATATAAAGATCTTCGCTGTAGGATGTATAGTTTTTAAAATACGGCCATTTGTTTAGAGGTCATTTCAGGAAATTTTAGCCATTAATCAGAGTGTACTGTTAGTGTTTGTTTTGTTGCCATGGTTACCAAAGCTTCTGTTATACACAGGGGGGAAGGTGGCTGGAGCATCTCAGCTGATTACAGAGCCCGGGGGAGGGGACAGACACACCATGTACTGATTTATAATAGAGGAATATGATGGGGCAGTTTTGATGGGGTAATTCTGATGGGGCAGTTTTGATGAAGCAGTATTTGGGAAGCATAAACAGGGCATGAGCGTTGCTAGGAAACAGTGGTTGTAAACACAAGATGCTGAGACACTCCAAATGCATGTGACTTCATCTGCTAGACTTGATAATGCTTGTAGACTCCTCCCACAGTTTTCACACTACAGAGACAAATAATATACCGAAACGAGCGGATTGTTCCCGATTGGTGTGTTATTACTTTGTGGAATGTTTTGCCGAATGGTCCACGAAATGACGTTTTTGCGGCGAAATTGGTCCCATTGGAATGAATGGCGAAATGTTCAAAACTAGAGTGGGAAGTGACGAAAGCTGACAACCCCATGATCAGCCAAAACATTATGACCACCCCATGATCAGCCAAAACATTATGACCGCCCCATGTAAAAAAAAAAATATTTTTGAAAAAAAAAAAAAAATTTTGAAAAAAGTAAAAAAATAATTTTTGGAAAAAAAAAAATCATTTTTGAAAAAAAAAATATATATTTTTGAAAAAAAAAATATTTTTGAAAAAAAAAATTATTTTTGAAAAAAAAAAATATTTTTGAAAAAAAAATTACTTTAAAAAAAAAAAATATTTTTGAAAAAAAAATATATTTGAAAAAAAAAAATATTTTTGAAAAAAAAAAATTATTTTTGAAAAAAAAATTACTTTAAAAAAAATAATAATTTCGAAAAAAAAATTATTTTTGAAATAAAAAAATTCATTTTTGAAAAAAAAAATTACCTTTGAAAAAAAAAATTACTTTTGAAAAAAAAAATCATTTTTGAAGAAAAAAAAATCATTTTTGATTAAAAAAAATTCATTTTTGAAAAAAAAAATTACTTTTGAAAAAAATGTTCAGCTCTTTCAGCGAATGATGGAACTTTTTTACTACTATTTATACTTTTTAAAATATTAAGCTTTTTAACACTTTTCACAGTTACTCAAGCCACTCCACCCCACCCAGTTACTCCGCCCACTCCAGTTGTAGAGGCAAGAACACTTTCACAATTTCCCCAGAAATTGTACCTTTTCTAGTTAAGTGTTCTTGCATAGCAAGACCACTTACTGTTATCTCACATATATATTATTATTCTTATTATAGCCAAATTTACCACCCTAACTCCTCCCACAGTTTTTACACTACATAGACAAGTAATATACCGAAACGTGCGGATTTTTCCCGAATGGTGTGCTATTATTTTGTGGAACATTTCGCCGAATGGTTCACGAAATATCGTCATTTTTGCGGCGAAATTGGTCCCATAGGAATGAATGGGGAAACTAGAGTGGGAGATGACAAAAGCTGGAAAATCAGAACATGATTTCTAAACTGCCGCCACTCCCTCATTTTCAAGCCCACCTACACAAATCTTATATCAAAACGTTCAGCTATCCCTGCTGCCACTAAACATGTCCACGGCTAAGCCATAGTCCTGATAGTTTTCACAATATGACCATTTGTTTGCAACTCACGCCGTCCATTGACATTCATTGAAACTACACTCTAGCCCCCTCCAAATTTGAAGGGCAATTTCTAAACTGCGACTGTGCCTTCATTTTTAATATTTCAGAGACATACTATACATCAAAATCTAGGTCTGGGTCTTGTGATTCTCACAATATAAAGATCTTCGCTGTAGGATGTATAGTTTTTAAAATACGGCCATTTGTTTAGAGGTCATTTCAGGAAATTTTAGCCATTAATCAGAGTCTACTGTTAGTGTTTGTTTTGTTGCCATGGTTACCAAAGCTTCTGTTATACACAGGGGGGAAGGTGGCTGGAGCATCTCAGCTGATTACAGAGCCCGGGGAGGGGACAGACACACCATGTACTGATTTATAATAGAGGAATATGATGGGGCAGTTTTGATGGGGTAATTCTGATGGGGCAGTTTTGATGAAGCAGTATTTGGGAAGCATAAACAGGGCATGAGCGTTGCTAGGAAACAGTGGTTGTAAACACAAGATGCTGAGACACTCCAAATGCATGTGACTTCATCTGCTAGACTTGATAATGCTTGTAGACTCCTCCCACAGTTTTCACACTACAGAGACAAATAATATACCGAAACGAGCGGATTGTTCCCGATTGGTGTGTTATTACTTTGTGGAATGTTTTGCCGAATGGTCCACGAAATGACGTTTTTGCGGCGAAATTGGTCCCATAGGAATGAATGGCGAAATGTTCAAAACTAGAGTGGGAAGTGACAAAAGCTGACAACCCCATGATCAGCCAAAACATTATGACCACCCCATGATCAGCCAAAACATTATGACCGCCCCATGTAAAAAAAAAATATATTTTTGAAAAAAAAAAAAAATTTTTGAAAAAAGTAAAAAAATAATTTTTGAAAAAAGTAAAAAAATAATTTTTGAAAAAAAAAAATCATTTTTGAAAAAAATATATATATTTTTGAAAAAAAAATTATTTTTGAAAAAAAAAAAATTATTTTTGAAAAAAAAAATATTTTTGAAAAAAAAATTTCTTTTAAAAAAAAAATTATTTTTGAAAAAAAAATATATTTGAAAAAAAAAAATATTTTTGAAAAAAAAAAATTTTTGAAAAAAAAAATTGCTTTAAAAAAAATAATAATTTCGAAAAAAAAATTATTTTTGAAATAAAAAAATTCATTTTTGAAAAAAAAAATTACCTTTGAAAAAAAAAATTACTTTTGAAAAAAAAAAATCATTTTTGAAGAAAAAAAAAATCATTTTTGATTAAAAAAAATTCATTTTTGAAAAAAAAAATTACTTTTGAAAAAAATGTTCAGCTCTTTCAGCGAATGATGGAACTTTTTTACTACTATTTATACTTTTTAAAATATTAAGCTTTTTAACACTTTTCACAGTTACTCAAGCCACTCCACCCCACCCAGTTACTCCGCCCACTCCAGTTGTAGAGGCAAGAACACTTTCACAATTTCCCCAGAAATTGTACCTTTTCTAGTTATTATTCTTATTATTATAGCCAAATTTACCACCCTAACTCCTCCCACAGTTTCTACACTACAGAGACAAGTAATATACCGAAACGTGCGGATTGTTCCCGAATGGTGTGCTATTACTTTGTGGAACGTTTCGCCGAATGGTTCACGAAATATCGTCATTTTTGCGGCGAAATTGAACCCATAGGAATGAATGGGGAAGCTAGAGTGGGAGATGACAAAAGCTGGAAAATCAGAACATGATTTCTAAACTGCCGCCACTCCCTCATTTTCAAGCCCACCTACACGAATCTTATATCAAAACGTTCAGCTATCCCTGCTGCCACTAAACATGTCCACGGCTAAGCCATAGTCCTGATAGTTTTCACAATATGACCATTTGTTTGCAACTCACACCGTCCATTGACATTCATTGAAACTACACTCTAGCCCCTTCAAATTTGAAGGGCAATTTCTAAACTGCGACCGTGCCTTCAATTTTAATATTTCAGAGACATACTATATATCAAAATCTAGGTCTGGGTCTTGTGATTCTCACAATATAAAGATCTTCGCTGTAGGATGTATAGTTTTTAAAATACGGCCATTTGTTTAGAGGTCATTTCAGGAAATTTTAGCCATTAATCATGTACTGTGTTTGTTTTGTTGCCATGGTTACCAAAGCTTCTGTTATACACAGGGGGGGAGGTGGCTGGAGCATGCCAGCTCTGATTACAGAGCCCGGGGGAGGGGACAGACACACCATGTACTGATTTATAATAGAGGAATATGATGGGGCAGTTTTGATGGGGTAATTCTGATGGGGCAGTTTTGATGAAGCAGTATTTGGGAAGCATAAACAGGGCATGAGCGTTGCTAGGAAACAGTGGTTGTAAACACAAGATGCTGAGACACCCCAAATGCATGTGACTTCATCTGCTAGACTTGATAATGCTTGTAGACTCCTCCCACAGTTTTTACACTACAGAGACAAGTAATATACCGAAACGAGCAGATTGTTCCCGATTGGTGTGCTATTACTTTGTGGAATGTTTCGCCGAATGGTCCACGAAATGACGTTTTTGCGGCGAAATTGGTCCCATAGGAATGAATGGCGAAATGTTCAAAACTAGAGTGAGAGGTGACAAAAGCTGACAACCCCATGATCAGCCAAAACATTATGACCACCCCATGATCAGCCAAAACATTATGACTGCCCCATGTAAAAAAAATAAATTCATTTTTGAAAAAAAACATTTTTGAAAAAAAAAAAATTATTTTTGAAAAAAAAAATTCATTTTTGAAAAAAAATATATATTTTTGGAAAAAAAAATTCATTTTTGAAAAAAAAAATTCATTTTTGAAAAAAAAAATATGTTTTTGAAAAAAATATATATTTTTGAAAAAAAATATATATTTTTGAAAAAAAAAATACATTTTTGAAAAAAAATTTTTTTGCAAAAAAAATCATTTTTGAAAAAAAAAATCATAATTTTTGAAAAAAATGTTTGTGCTCTTTCATCTAATGATGAGACTTCAACTTTTTTACTACTATTTATACTTTTTAAAATATTAAGCTTTTTAACGCTTTTCACAGGAGCTCCAGACACTCCAACCACACAACAGTTACTCAAGCCACTCCATCCAGTTACTCCGCCCACTCCAGTTGTAGAGGCAAGAACACTTTCACAATTTCCCCAGAAATTGTACCTTTTCTAGTTAAGTGTTCTTGCATAGCAAGACCACTTACTGTTATCTCACATATATATTATTAAGTGTTCTTGCATAGCAAGACCACTTACTGTTATCTCACATATATATTATTAAGTGTTCTTGCATAGCAAGACCACTTACTGTTATCTCACATATATATTATTATTCTTATTATTATAGCCAAATTTACCACCCTAACTCCTCCCACAGTTTTTACACTATATAGACAAGTAATATACCGAAACGTGCGGATTGTTCCCGAATGGTGTGCTATTATTTTGTGGAACATTTCGCCGAATGGTTCACGAAATATCGTCATTTTTGCGGCGAAATTGGTCCCATAGGAATGAATGGGGAAACTAGAGTGGGAGATGACAAAAGCTGGAAAATCAGAACATGATTTCTAAACTGCCGCCACTCCCTCATTTTCAAGCCCACCTACACAAATCTTATATCAAAACGTTCAGCTATCCCTGCTACCACTAAACATGTCCACGGCTAAGCCATAGTCCTGATAGTTTTCACAATATGACCATTTGTTTGCAACTCACGCCGTCCATTGACATTCATTGAAACTACACTCTAGCCCCCTCCAAATTTGAAGGGCAATTTCTAAACTGCGACTGTGCCTTCATTTTTAATATTTCAGAGACATACTATACATCAAAATCTAGGTCTGGGTCTTGTGATTCTCACAATATAAAGATCTTCGCTGTAGGATGTATAGTTTTTAAAATACGGCCATTTGTTTAGAGGTCATTTCAGGAAATTTTAGCCATTAATCAGAGTGCACTGTTAGTGTTTGTTTTGTTGCCATGGTTACCAAAGCTTCTGTTATACACAGGGGGAAGGTGGCTGGAGCATCTCAGCTGATTACAGAGCCCGGGGGAGGGGACAGACACACCATGTACTGATTTATAATAGAGGAATATGATGGGGCAGTTTTGATGAAGTAGTATTTGGGAAGCATAAACAGGGCATGAGCGTTGCTAGGAAACAGTGGTTGTAAACACAAGATGCTGAGACACTCCAAATGCATGTGACTTCATCTGCTAGACTTGATAATGCTTGTAGACTCCTCCCACAGTTTTCACACTACAGAGACAAATAATATACCGAAACGAGCGGATTGTTCCCGATTGGTGTGTTATTACTTTGTGGAATGTTTTGCCGAATGGTCCACGAAATGACGTTTTTACGGCGAAATTGGTCCCATAGGAATGAATGGCGAAATGTTCAAAACTAGAGTGGGAAGTGACAAAAGCTGACAACCCCATGATCAGCCAAAACATTATGACCACCCCATGATCAGCCAAAACATTATGACCGCCCCAAGTAAAAAAAAAAATATTTTTGAAAAAAAAAAATAATTTTTGAAAAAAGTAAAAAAATAATTTTTGAAAAAAAAAAATCATTTTTGAAAAAAAAAATATATTTTTGAAAAAAAAAATATTTTTGAAAAAAAAAAATTTTTTTTTTAAAAAGTAAAAAAATAATTTTTGAAAAAAAAAATCATTTTTGAAAAAAAAAATATTTTTGAAAAAAAAAAAATTATTTTTGAAAAAAAAAATATTTTTGAAAAAAAAATTTTTTTAAAAAAAAATTTTTTTAAAAAAAAATTATTTTTGAAAAAAAAATATATTTGAAAAAAAAAAATATTTTTGAAAAAAAAAAATATTTTTGAAAAAAAAATTACTTTAAAAAAAATAATAATTTCGAAAAAAAAATTATTTTTGAAATAAAAAAATTCATTTTTGAAAAAAAAAATTATTTTTGAAGAAAAAAAAATCATTTTTGATTAAAAAAAATTCATTTTTTGAAAAAAAAAATTACTTTTGAAAAAAATGTTCAGCTCTTTCAGCGAATGATGGAACTTTTTTACTACTATTTATACTTTTTAAAATATTAAGCTTTTTAACACTTTTCACAGTTACTCAAGCCACTCCACCCCACCCAGTTACTCCGCCCACTCCAGTTGTAGAGGCAAGAACACTTTCACAATTTCCCCAGAAATTGTACCTTTTCTAGTTAAGTGTTCTTGCATAGCAAGACCACTTACTGTTATCTCACATATATATTATTATTCTTATTATTATAGCCAAATTTACCACCCTAACTCCTCCCACAGTTTTTACACTACATAGACAAGTAATATACCGAAACGTGCGGATTGTTCCCGAATGGTGTGCTATTACTTTGTGGAACGTTTCGCCGAATGGTTCACGAAATATCGTCATTTTTGCGGCGAAATTGGTCCCATAGGAATGAATGGGGAAACTAGAGTGGGAGATGACAAAAGCTGGAAAATCAGAACATGATTTCTAAACTGCCGCCACTCCCTCATTTTCAAGCCCACCTACACAAATCTTATATCAAAACGTTCAGCTATCCCTGCTGCCACTAAACATGTCCACGGCTAAGCCATAGTCCTGATAGTTTTCACAATATGACCATTTGTTTGCAACTCACGCCGTCCATTGACATTCATTGAAACTACACTCTAGCCCCTTCAAATTTGAAGGGCAATTTCTAAACTGCGACCGTGCCTTCAATTTTAATATTTCAGAGACATACTATGTATCAAAACCTAGGTCTGGGTCTTGTGATTCTCACAATATAAAGATCTTCGCTGTAGGATGTATAGTTTTTAAAATACGGCCATTTGTTTAGAGGTCATTTCAGGAAATTTTAGACATTAATCAGAGTGTACTGCTAGTGTTTGTTTTGTTGCCATGGTTACCAAAGCTTCTGTTATACACAGGGGGGGAGGTGGCTGGAGCATCTCAGCTGATTACAGAGCCCGGGGGAGGGGACAGACACACCATGTACTGATTTATAATAGAGGAATATGATGGGGCAGTTTTGATGGGGTAATTCTGATGGGGCAGTTTTGATGAAGTAGTATTTGGGAAGCATAAACAGGGCATGAGCGTTGCTAGGAAACAGTGGTTGTAAACACAAGATGCTGAGACACCCCAAATGCATGTGACTTCATCTGCTAGACTTGATAATGCTTGTAGACTCCTCCCACAGTTTTCACACTACAGAGACAAATAATATACCGAAACGAGCGGATTGTTCCCGATTGGTGTGTTATTACTTTGTGGAATG
Organism: Lithobates clamitans; assembly: GCA_037952925.1. Taxonomy (NCBI): domain Eukaryota; kingdom Metazoa; phylum Chordata; class Amphibia; order Anura; family Ranidae; genus Lithobates; species Lithobates clamitans. The sequence continues at coordinate 3,773,211 of JBBGZY010000691.1, read as the reverse complement.
TTAAGCCGAATGGTCCACGAAATGATGTTTTTGCTGCGAAATTGGTCCCATAGGAATGAATGGCGAAATGTTCAAAACTAGAGTGGGAGGTGACAAAAGCTGACAACCCCATGATCAGCCAAAACATTATGACCACCCCATGAACAGCCAAAACATTATGACCGCCCCATGTAAAAAAAAAAATATATTTTTGAAAAAAAAAAATAATTTTGAAAAAAAAATAAAATAAAATCATTTTTGAAAAAAAAAATTATTTTTGAAAAAAAAAATCATTTTTGAAAAAAAAAATCATTTTTGAAAAAAAAATTATAATTTTTGAAAAAAATGTTTAGCTCTTTCAGCTAATGATGAGACTTCAACTTTTTTACTACTATTTATACTTTTTAAAATATTAAGCTTTTTAACACTTTTCACAGTTACTCCAGCCACTCCAACCACACAACAGTTACTCAAGCCACTCCACCCAGTTACTCCGCCCACTCCAGTTGTAGAGGCAAGAACACTTTTCACAATTTCCCCAGAAATTGTACCTTTTCTAGTTATTCTTATTCTTATTATAGCCAAATTTACCACCCTAACTCCTCCCACAGTTTTTACACTACATAGACAAGTAATATACCGAAACGTGCGGATTTTTCCCGAATGGTGTGCTATTATTTTGTGGAACATTTCGCCGAATGGTTCACGAAATATCGTCATTTTTGCGGCGAAATTGGTCCCATAGGAATGAATGGGGAAACTAGAGTGGGAGATGACAAAAGCTGGAAAATCAGAACATGATTTCTAAACTGCCGCCACTCCCTCATTTTCAAGCCCACCTACACAAATCTTATATCAAAACGTTCAGCTATCCCTGCTGCCACTAAACATGTCCACGGCTAAGCCATAGTCCTGATAGTTTTCACAATATGACCATTTGTTTGCAACTCACGCCGTCCATTGACATTCATTGAAACTACACTCTAGCCCCCTCCAAATTTGAAGGGCAATTTCTAAACTGCGACTGTGCCTTCATTTTTAATATTTCAGAGACATACTATACATCAAAATCTAGGTCTGGGTCTTGTGATTCTCACAATATAAAGATCTTCGCTGTAGGATGTATAGTTTTTAAAATACGGCCATTTGTTTAGAGGTCATTTCAGGAAATTTTAGCCATTAATCAGAGTGCACTGTTAGTGTTTGTTTTGTTGCCATGGTTACCAAAGCTTCTGTTATACACAGGGGGGAAGGTGGCTGGAGCATCTCAGCTGATTACAGAGCCCGGGGGAGGGGACAGACACACCATGTACTGATTTATAATAGAGGAATATGATGGGGCAGTTTTGATGGGGTAATTCTGATGGGGCAGTTTTGATGAAGTAGTATTTGGGAAGCATAAACAGGGCATGAGCGTTGCTAGGAAACAGTGGTTGTAAACACAAGATGCTGAGACACCCCAAATGCATGTGACTTCATCTGCTAGACTTGATAATGCTTGTAGACTCCTCCCACAGTTTTCACACTACAGAGACAAATAATATACCGAAACGAGCGGATTGTTCCCGATTGGTGTGCTATTACTTTGTGGAATGTTTTGCCGAATGGTCCACGAAATGACGTTTTTGCGGCGAAATTGGTCCCATAGGAATGAATGGCGAAATGTTCAAAACTAGAGTGGGAAGTGACAAAAGCTGACAACCCCATGATCAGCCAAAACATTATGACCACCCCATGATCAGCCAAAACATTATGACCGCCCCATGTAAAAAAAAATATATTTTTGAAAAAAAAAAAAAATTTTGAAAAAAGTAAAAAAATTATTTTTGAAAAAAAAAATATATATTTTTGAAAAAAAAAAAATATATTTTTGAAAAAAAAATATATATTTTTGAAAAAAAAATATTTTTGAAAAAAAAAAATATTTTTGAAAAAAAAATTTCTTTTAAAAAAAAAAAATATTTTTGAAAAAAAAATATATTTGAAAAAAAAAATATTTTTGAAAAAAAAAATTATTTTTGAAAAAAAAATTACTTTAAAAAAAATAATAATTTCGAAAAAAAAATTATTTTTGAAATAAAAAAATTCATTTTTGAAAAAAAAAATTACCTTTGAAAAAAAAAATTACTTTTGAAAAAAAAATCATTTTTGAAGAAAAAAAAATTATTTTTGATTAAAAAAAATTCATTTTTGAAAAAAAAAATTACTTTTGAAAAAAATGTTCAGCTCTTTCAGCGAATGATGGAACTTTTTTACTACTATTTATACTTTTTAAAATATTAAGCTTTTTAACACTTTTCACAGTTACTCAAGCCACCCCACCCCACCCAGTTACTCCGCCCACTCCAGTTGTAGAGGCAAGAACACTTTCACAATTTCCCCAGAAATTGTACCTTTTCTAGTTATTCTTATTCTTATTATAGCCAAATTTACCACCCTAACTCCTCCCACAGTTTTTACACTACATAGACAAGTAATATACCGAAACGTGCGGATTGTTCCCGAATGGTGTGCTATTATTTTGTGGAACGTTTCGCCGAATGGTTCACGAAATATCGTCATTTTTGCGGCGAAATTGGTCCCATAGGAATGAATGGGGAAACTAGAGTGGGAGATGACAAAAGCTGGAAAATCAGAACATGATTTCTAAACTGCCGCCACTCCCTCATTTTCAAGCCCACCTACACAAATCTTATATCAAAACGTTCAGCTATCCCTGCTGCCACTAAACATGTCCACGGCTAAGCCATAGTCCTGATAGTTTTCACAATATGACCATTTGTTTGCAACTCACGCCGTCCATTGACATTCATTGAAACTACACTCTAGCCCCCTCCAAATTTGAAGGGCAATTTCTAAACTGCGACTGTGCCTTCATTTTTAATATTTCAGAGACCTACTATGTATCAAAATCTAGGTCTGGGTCTTGTGATTCTCACAATATAAAGATCTTCGCTGTAGGATGTATAGTTTTTAAAATACGGCCATTTGTTTAGAGGTCATTTCAGGAAATTTTAGCCATTAATCAGAGTGTACTGCTAGTGTTTGTTTTGTTGCCATGGTTACCAAAGCTTCTGTTATACACAGGGGGGAAGGTGGCTGGAGCATCTCAGCTGATTACAGAGCCCGGGGGAGGGGACAGACACACCATGTACTGATTTATAATAGAGGAATATGATGGGGCAGTTTTGATGGGGTAATTCTGATGGGGCAGTTTTGATGAAGTAGTATTTGGGAAGCATAAACAGGGCATGAGCGTTGCTAGGAAACAGTGGTTGTAAACACAAGATGCTGAGACACTCCAGATGCATGTGACTTCATCTGCTAGACTTGATAATGCTTGTAGACTCCTCCCACAGTTTTCACACTACAGAGACAAATAATATACCGAAACGTGCGGATTGTTCCCGATTGGTGTGTTATTACTTTGTGGAATGTTTTGCCGAATGGTCCACGAAATGACGTTTTTGCGGCGAAATTGGTCCCATAGGAATGAATGGCGAAATGTTCAAAACTAGAGTGGGAAGTGACAAAAGCTGACAACCCCATGATCAGCCAAAACATTATGACCACCCCATGATCAGCCAAAACATTATGACCGCCCCATGTAAAAAAAAAAATATTTTTGAAAAAAAAAAAAAATTTTTGAAAAAAGTAAAAAAATAATTTTTGAAAAAAAAAAATCATTTTTGAAAAAAAAAATATATATTTTTGAAAAAAAAATATTTTTGAAAAAAAAAAATTATTTTTGAAAAAAAAAAAATATTTTTGAAAAAAAAATTTCTTTTAAAAAAAAAATTATTTTTGAAAAAAAAATATATTTGAAAAAAAAAATATTTTTGAAAAAAAAAATTATTTTTGAAAAAAAAATTACTTTAAAAAAAATAATAATTTCGAAAAAAAAAATATTTTTGAAATAAAAAAATTACCTTTGAAAAAAAAAATTACTTTTGAAAAAAAAATCATTTTTGAAGAAAAAAAAATCATTTTTGATTAAAAAAAATTCATTTTTGAAAAAAAAAATTACTTTTGAAAAAAATGTTCAGCTCTTTCAGCGAATGATGGAACTTTTTTACTACTATTTATACTTTTTAAAATATTAAGCTTTTTAACACTTTTCACAGTTACTCAAGCCACTCCACCCAGTTACTCCGCCCACTCCAGTTGTAGAGGCAAGAACACTTTCACAATTTCCCCAGAAATTGTACCTTTTCTAGTTATTCTTATTATTATAGCCAAATTTACCACCCTAACTCCTCCCACAGTTTCTACACTACAGAGACAAGTAATATACCGAAACGTGCGGATTGTTCCCGAATGGTGTGCTATTACTTTGTGGAACGTTTCGCCGAATGGTTCACGAAATATCGTCATTTTTGCGGCGAAATTGGTCCCATAGGAATGAATGGGGAAGCTAGAGTGGGAGATGACAAAAGCTGGAAAATCAGAACATGATTTCTAAACTGCCGCCACTCCCTCATTTTCAAGCCCACCTACACGAATCTTATATCAAAACGTTCAGCTATCCCTGCTGCCACTAAACATGTCCACGGCTAAGCCATAGTCCTGATAGTTTTCACAATATGACCATTTGTTTGCAACTCACACCGTCCATTGACATTCATTGAAACTACACTCTAGCCCCTTCAAATTTGAAGGGCAATTTCTAAACTGCGACCGTGCCTTCAATTTTAATATTTCAGAGACATACTATATATCAAAATCTAGGTCTGGGTCTTGTGATTCTCACAATATAAAGATCTTCGCTGTAGGATGTATAGTTTTTAAAATACGGCCATTTGTTTAGAGGTCATTTCAGGAAATTTTAGCCATTAATCATGTACTGTGTTTGTTTTGTTGCCATGGTTACCAAAGCTTCTGTTATACACAGGGGGGAAGGTGGCTGGAGCATCTCAGCTGATTACAGAGCCCGGGGGAGGGGACAGACACACCATGTACTGATTTATAATAGAGGAATATGATGGGGCAGTTTTGATGGGGTAATTCTGATGGGGCAGTTTTGATGAAGCAGTATTTGGGAAGCATAAACAGGGCATGAGCGTTGCTAGGAAACAGTGGTTGTAAACACAAGATGCTGAGACACTCCAAATGCATGTGACTTCATCTGCTAGACTTGATAATGCTTGTAGACTCCTCCCACAGTTTTTACACTACAGAGACAAGTAATATACCGAAACGAGCAGATTGTTCCCGATTGGTGTGTTATTACTTTGTGGAATGTTTCGCCGAATGGTCCACGAAATGACGTTTTTGCGGCGAAATTGGTCCCATAGGAATGAATGGCGAAATGTTCAAAACTAGAGTGAGAGGTGACAAAAGCTGACAACCCCATGATCAGCCAAAACATTATGACCACCCCATGATCAGCCAAAACATTATGACTGCCCCATGTAAAAAAAATAAATTCATTTTTGAAAAAAAAAATTTTTGAAAAAAAAAAAATTATTTTTGAAAAAAAAAATTCATTTTTGAAAAAAAATATATATTTTTGAAAAAAAAAATTCATTTTTGAAAAAAAAAATTCATTTTTGAAAAAAAAAATATGTTTTTGAAAAAAAAATATATTTTTGAAAAAAAATATATATTTTTGAAAAAAAAAATACATTTTTGAAAAAAAATTTTTTTGCAAAAAAAATCATTTTTGAAAAAAAAAATCATAATTTTTGAAAAAAATGTTTGTGCTCTTTCATCTAATGATGAGACTTCAACTTTTTTACTACTATTTATACTTTTTAAAATATTAAGCTTTTTAACGCTTTTCACAGGAGCTCCAGACACTCCAACCACACAACAGTTACTCAAGCCACTCCATCCAGTTACTCCGCCTGCTCCAGTTGTAGAGGCAAGAACACTTTCACAATTTCACCAGAAATTGTACCTTTTCTAGTTCTTATTCTTATTATTATAGCCAAATTTACCACCCTAACTCCTCCCACAGTTTTTACACTACATAGACAAGTAATATACCGAAACGTGCGGATTGTTCCCGAATGGTGTGCTATTATTTTGTGGAACGTTTCGCCAAATGGTTCACGAAATATCGTCGTTTTTGCGGCGAAATTGGTCCCATAGGAATGAATGGGGAAGCTAGAGTGGGAGATGACAAAAGCTGGAAAATCAGAACATGATTTCTAAACTGCCGCCACTCCCTCATTTTCAAGCCCACCTACACAAATCTTATATCAAAACGTTCAGCTATCCCTGCTGCCACTAAACATGTCCACGGCTAAGCCATAGTCCTGATAGTTTTCACAATATGACCATTTGTTTGCAACTCACGCCGTCCATTGACATTCATTGAAACTACACTCTAGCCCCCTCCAAATTTGAAGGGCAATTTCTAAACTGCGACTGTGCCTTCATTTTTAATATTTCAGAGACATACTATACATCAAAATCTAGGTCTGGGTCTTGTGATTCTCACAATATAAAGATCTTCGCTGTAGGATGTACAGTTTTTAAAATACGGCCATTTGTTTAGAGGTCATTTCAGGAAATTTTAGCCATTAATCAGAGTGTACCGTTAGTGTTTGTTTTGTTGCCATGGTTACCAAAGCTTCTGTTATACACAGGGAGGAAGGTGGCTGGAGCATCTCAGCTGATTACAGAGCCCGGGGGAGGGGACAGACACACCATGTACTGATTTATAATAGAGGAATATGATGGGGCAGTTTTGATGGGGTAATTCTGATGGGGCAGTTTTGATGAAGCAGTATTTGGGAAGCATAAACAGGGCATGAGCGTTGCTAGGAAACAGTGGTTGTAAACACAAGATGCTGAGACACTCCAAATGCATGTGACTTCATCTGCTAGACTTGATAATGCTTGTAGACTCCTCCCACAGTTTTCACACTACAGAGACAAATAATATACCGAAACGAGCGGATTGTTCCCGATTGGTGTGTTATTACTTTGTGGAATGTTTTGCCGAATGGTCCACGAAATTACGTTTTTGCGGCGAAATTGGTCCCATAGGAATGAATGGCGAAATGTTCAAAACTAGAGTGGGAAGTGACAAAAGCTGGCAACCCCATGATCAGCCAAAACATTATGACCACCCCATGATCAGCCAAAACATTATGACCGCCCCATGTAAAAAAAAAAATATTTTTGAAAAAAAAAAAAAAAATTTTTGAAAAAAGTAAAAAAATAATTTTTGAAAAAAAAAATCATTTTTGAAAAAAAAATTACTTTAAAAAAAATAATAATTTCGAAAAAAAAATTATTTTTGAAATAAAAAAATTCATTTTTGAAAAAAAAAATTACCTTTGAAAAAAAAAATTACTTTTGAAAAAAAAAATCATTTTTGAAGAAAAAAATTACTTTTGAAAAAAATGTTCAGCTCTTTCAGCGAATGATGGAACTTTTTTACTACTATTTATACTTTTTAAAATATTAAGCTTTTTAACACTTTTCACAGTTACTCAAGCCACTCCACCCCACGCAGTTACTCCGCCCACTCCAGTTGTAGAGGCAAGAACACTTTCACAATTTCCCCAGAAATTGTACCTTTTCTAGTTCTTATTATTATAGCCAAATTTACCACCCTAACTCCTCCCACAGTTTTTACACTACATAGACAAGTAATATACCGAAACGTGCGGATTGTTCCCGAATGGTGTGCTATTACTTTGTGGAACGTTTCCCTGAATGGTTCACAAAATATCGTCATTTTTGCGGCGAAATTGGTCCCATAGGAATGAATGGGGAAACTAGAATGGGAGATGACAAAAGCTGAAAAATCAGAACATGATTTCTAAACTGCCGCCACTCCCTCATTTTCAAGCCCACCTACACAAATCTTATATCAAAACGTTCAGCTATCCCTGCTGCCACTAAACATGTCCACGGCTAAGCTATAGTCCTGATAGTTTTCACAATATGACCATTTGTTTGCAACTCACGCCGTCCATTGACATTCATTGAAACTACACTCTAGCCCCCTCCAAATTTGAAGGGCAATTTCTAAACTGCGACCGTGCCTTCATTTTTAATATTTCACAGACATACTATACATCAAAATCTAGGTCTGGGTCTTGTGATTCTCACAATATAAAGATCTTCGCTGTAGGATGTATAGTTTTTAAAATACGGCCATTTGTTTAGAGGTCATTTCAGGAAATTTTAGCCATTAATCAGAGTGTACTGTTAGTGTTTGTTTTGTTGCCATGGTTACCAAAGCTTCTGTTATACACAGGGGGGGAAGGTGGCTGGAGCATCTCAGCTGATTACAGAGCCCGGGGGAGGGGACAGACACACCATGTACTGATTTATAATAGAGGAATATGATGGGGCAGTTTTGATGGGGGTAATTCTGATGGGGCAGTTTTGATGAAGTAGTATTTGGGAAGCATAAACAGGGCATGAGCGTTGCTAGGAAACAGTGGTTGTAAACACAAGATGCTGAGACACTCCAAATGCATGTGACTTCATCTGCTAGACTTGATAATGCTTGTAGACTCCTCCCACAGTTTTTACACTACAGAGACAAGTAATATACCGAAACGTGCGGATTGTTCCCGATTGGTGTGCTATCAATTTGTGGAACGTTTCGCCGAATGGTCCACGAAATATCGTCGTTTTTGCGGCGAAATTGGTCCCATAGGAATGAATGGCGAAATGTTCAAAACTAGAGTGGGAGGTGACAAAAGCTGACAACCCCATGATCAGCCAAAACATTATGACTACCCCATGATCAGCCAAAACATTATGACCGCCCCATGTAAAAAAAAAAAATATTTTTGAAAAAAAAATTTTTTTTGAAAAAAAAAAATATTTTTGAAAAAAAAAAAATCATTTTTGAAAAAAAAAATTCATAATTTTTGAAAAAAAATTCATAATTTTTGAAAAAAAAATCATAATTTTTGAAAAAAAAAATCATAATTTTTGAAAAAAATGTTTAGCTCTTTCATCTAATGATGAGACAACTTTTTTACTACTATTCATACTTTTTAAAATCTTAAGTTTTTTTAACACTTTTCACAGTTACTCCAGCCACTCCAACCATACAACAGTTACTCAAGCCACTCCACCCAGTTACTCCGCCCACTCCAGTTGTAGAGGCAAGAACACTTTTCACAATTTCCTTTTCACAAAAAAATAATTTTTGAAAAAAATAAAAATAAAATCATTTTTGAAAAAAAAAATATTTTTGAAAAAAAAAAATATTGAGAAAAAAAAATTTATTTTTGAAAAAAAAAATATTTTTGAAAAAATAAAAAAATCATTTTTGAAAAAAAAAATCATTTTTGAAAAAAATGTTCAGCTCTTTCAGCTAATGATGGGACTTCAACTGTTTTACTACTATTTATACTTTTTAAAATATTAAGCTTTTTAACACTTTTCACAGTTACTCAAGCCACTCCACCCAGTTACTCCGCCCACTCCAGTTGTAGAGGCAAGAACACTTTCACAATTTCCCCAGAAATTGTACCTTTTCTAGTTTCAATTGCTGTATGATCCCGCCACTCGCCGTCTCATACAGCCCTCCCTTCTGGCCGGGGAACTTAGATATATGTCACACGTCCCGGGATTGGACTGGTGATCTGTCTATCGTAGTTCCTGGACAAGAAGGAGGGGCTGTACTGTATGTGACAGCGAGTGCAGGGAACACACAGCAAATGAAATGAAAGCTGTGATGTTCCTCTGCGCTCTGATCACCTGGCCGCCTGCACTCCTCTCTCTCCCCCTCCGGGAACGGCTCACCATACAAGCCCGCCTGCCGGCGGTGCTCCCCCTGCTCCCAGGCAGCCCCTTCAAATGCGAGCAGGCGAGTGAAATTTTTGAGGGCTGTCCTAGGAGATCGGACACCTTTTCTTCAGCTCTGCTAGCATTCACAATTTTAAAAAAATCAAAAGCATTCAAAAACAGCAATCTTGGTGTTTTGAATGCTTTTAAGAGCAGTGGAGGGATTTGGGGTTGTATAGACCCCAGATCTCTCCATAAAGAGTACCTGTCACTGCCTATTGCTGTGACAAGAATGTTTACATTCCTTGTGACAGCAATAAAAGTGATAAAAAAAACAGTGTAAAAATAAAATGTAAAGAGCCTCTGTGTCCCCCCCCTGCTCACTTGCAAAGGCTAATGTACGCGCTGGTCATTGCAAACCGCAATTGTCTTACACATGCAAGGTATCACCATGCACATGGGTAGTAATTCTACAACTAGACCTCCTCTGTACATTTAAAGTGGAAAAATGTACGTCATTTATCACTGTTGCACGGGCATGCACAATATTAAAGTGTGACATGTTTGGAATCTGTTTCCTTGGCATAACATCATCTTTTAAATTTTACAAAAAAATTGGGTTATGTATTTTTTTTTTTTTGCATAAAATATTTTCCATAAAAAAAACGCTGCACAAATACCGTGTGACATAAAAATTGCAACGACCACAATTTTATTCTTTAGAGCCTCTGCTTTAACAAAATATATAGTGTTTGGGGGTTCAAAGTAATCTTCTAGCAAAAGATAATAATTGTTACAGGTAAACAAAAAGTGTCAGAAAAGGCCTGGTCTAGAAGTGGATAATGATGTTGTATCCTGTGCTGACATTATTTCCTTGCATAATTTTCTATCATCATCAAACTCTGAAATTACGCTCTTGATTCCAACCTCTGTATTTTTAATAAGCATTAGAACAAATGTCTGCTTTTTTGTGATGGCATATTACAAGCATCCTAACTTGTGTCTTGCTTGGGGCTGATCGCTGAACAAATACGTATAGTACTAAGGATGTCCAAGAAGCACTTGATTCTGTTACCCGTCAAGGAATGTCTTCTCTTCAGACCTCTTGACACCTTCATGAGCAATGCCATGGTTGACTGGAGTGTGCTCCTCCCACAATACAGGAGGTCTGTAAGGATCAGGGAATCTGACTCTTCTACTTCAGCAGAAAGTGCACATAGGCACTCAGAGCACACCTCCCACTCCCAGGATGTAGGTCTCAAAGCCAGAGGTCAGCTGCCCCCCTCTGTTAACCCTTCTGCATAAAATGCCTCTGGGGGGCTGGACTCCTCCAGATGAGTCCATAAGTAGTTTCCTTCTTTGACATTTGGATGCCCAGGTCAACTCACAGGCTAAACCCTTGTGTCAATTTTTCTCACCGTTTTTCTGGTGTTACTTCACACAGCAGTATTTCTTTGAAAGTCTGTCTGACTTACCTGCACACTGGGACCCTTTGTTCCTACTCTAGTTGAAACTTTACTTTGGGAGTCATACATCACAAGAACTTACACTCCTCTTTTTAGAGTTCTTTATCCTCTGATACTGTTGAATCAGTTGTAGTACCCTCAGCCTTCTTCCTCTCCTGAGGCACTCCATGACCTACAAGGTCAGCAGGGACCAGTTCCTACTGTTCCATTCAATATTAAGGACATGGCCTATTAGTGTGCTTGCGAGAGACCTATTTTTTTCCTAAAGCACTGGACTACTGATACACCTTTTCCTGGCCTCCCTATTGTGGAACGTTCAGACGACTTTCCCTTAAGGGGGTCAGCTTCTTGAAACTGAAAGTTTCAACCGGATTAGGCTTCAGAGGTGTCTAGTGTTGGTAACAGTGGGCCACCAATGGGTTAGACTGTTTTAGCTCAAATGCTCACTAAAAAAGTTCACTCCCTGTGCATCATTGATCCTTTTATTATCCTTTAGGAAAATTCCCCTTCCTTCCCCTTCAAGGGCTTCTAGGGTGTCAAGGGAATACTATCCCAGCATGATCGCCTTTTTTTCTTTTCCTTTTCAGCCTCCACCCTCTGTCTGGGAGCCTGAATTTGAGGCGAGACATCCAGATGGCCTCTTTGGACCAAAATGTCCCCGGCACAACCCATCAGTCTCCTGTGGTGAATGGGGTGGTCTCCTCACCTCACCTTGGGATGACTCTACTTCTTAGTGTTTTCCCCTATCCGGGGCCTTAGTCTAGCTCTTCAGACCAGACCGTTCCCTCTTCCCCCAGGGGATTCTTCTCTGAGTTGTTATTCTGGCCTGATGTCTGTTGCAAGACCTCCAGGAAAGTTTGGGAGCTTTACCTGTGACAGGTTAAGTAGCCTGCCCTCTATGCTGTCTCCCTTAGAGACACAAGGCATTCCCAACTGTCTATCCTCAGTTGGTCTTCACACTGAAAAGTGAGAGTGCTGCATGGCAGTTAATATACGTCACTAGATTGTCCACAGGCAGAACACACTGAGAACATGCTGCACTTACCCCTGTAGGGGATAAATTACAATCCGAGGCCTTCACTGGACCTGATAGCCAGGTAATAGGAAATCCTTCTGTGACTGATTTGTAGCCTATTAAAAGTTCCTTCAGATTCCTATTCCTGTCCCTAATCAGGTGAATGTTTTTGTCAGTGTGACTAAAATCCCTTCCCTTTGCTTGAGGATACTTTAATGGACAGGGTAAGTCATATGACTCTTAAAACCATTTTCCTTTAGATCAGGGGTCTTCAAACTATGGCCCTCCAGTTGTTCAGGAACTACAATTCCCATCATTTCTAGTCATGTCTGTGAATGTCAAAGTTTTACAATGCCTTATGGGATGTGTAGTTCCGCATCAGCTGGAGGGCCGTAGTTTGAAGATCCCTGCTTTAGATCAAGGTTAGGCTGGGTTGCAAAGGTCCCTCTGTCAGACACCAGAGACACTTCCAGGTTATCAGCTGAAAGGATTCCTGCTAATCCATCCACCTCATTCCTGCCTACCCTTGTAGGGGTGTCTTCTTCCTCCTTCAGTTAGTCTAACCTCAAGTTTGGGTCTACAGTCCATACTTGGGAAGACTCAAACTGAGAAGTCCATGTTCTTGGAGTGTACTGACCAATCGGTGCTCCAAAGTGGACCACAGGTTCCAGCAAGCCTCTGCATGTGTCCCATACTTCTTAAGCCCCTTTCTTTGTGTCCCCCCCAGGATCCAGACCTCTTCCGTTTTATAGAACATGGAAAGGAGCCTGGGGGCAAAAACATTGACTCTTTCCCCCTTGGCAGCCAGATGATAACTAAAGTTCTGGATTGAGGTGGGAGTGAAAGCTACCTAAGTTAACTTTTAAAGATAATCAGCAGATGATTGATTGCTGTTGTGACTTCCACCCTTAGTCCAGAGTTGCTCTGCCTCCAGCTCACTATTCTGTGTAAGTTAGGAGAATGAAGGGGGCAGAGGACATGGCTGTGAAGAATGGGGGGCAGGGGGTGATGTGAAGGGGGTGGAGGACACTTCTCTAGTGGGTGGTGATGTAAAGGTAGGGCAGTGCTGTGAATAAAAGAGGTGTGTAATATGAAGGGGGTTCAGAACACTAGCGTAAAGGGGTGGGGGGATGATGTGAAGGGGGCCTGAGAACACAACTGTGAAGGGGAAACTGTGATGTGAAGTGGGGGACTGTAATGTGCAGGGGACTGAGGACACTGATATAGGAGAAGTGAGCTGTGATGCAGATGATTTCAGTCTTCACCCAAAAATAAGATTTGAACCTTAGCTGAAAGAAAATGTTACTGATCAGACTATTGAATTTCATTTCAATACCCCTGCTCTAGATCTACTGCAGGTATAGGGTTCTGTATATTGACGTTTTTATTTATTTCTTTTTCTATTGGTTGGTGTGTATTTTCAACTTAACTACAGTATGTGACTATGCCTTATGTAAAGGGCAACATAAAATACCAGCCCTCAAAATTCCACTTGCCTGCTTGCATTTGGCGAGTGGAAATTAGCTGAGGGAGACTGAACCTGACATACCTGCAAGGCCGGGAAGCACATGGCTGCCTTGTCTTTCTCTAGGGCATTCGCTCACAACAAGAGTCGGCAGCTGCTACTATGTTATTTTGCTCACATATGGCTCTTTACTGCCACCTGTGGCTGCTTCCTGCATGTGCATGCCTCATGTGAGTGCTGCTTGTACTCTGGATTGTGTTCGGCTGTAGCTCTTCTGAGTCTCAAGGACATGTGACAGCTTTGTGGAAGTGAGCTGGGACTAGGAAGACCTCTTTAACAAGTAGGGTCTGTGTGTATAAGTGAGGGGAGGGGCTGTTTGTGTACAGGGGGCCAGAGTTGTGTGTGTGTGATGTGTTATGTATATATGGGTGTGTTGTGTTATATGTGTGTGTTAGGTGTGGTGTGTTATGTATATGTGTGGTGTATTATGTGTGTGTGTGTGTGTTACACAGACATCCCAACCTGCAAAAACTCATTTCAGGGAGGTGACCCCCCCTCCCCAGGCAAAATGTGAGTGTGGCTTAAATTGTGCTACATATTGGGCGTGGCTTAAAGGGCTTAAAAGTCTAAACCGACTTGCATAGTGCAGAATGCAGTACTGTTAAATAGGGAATGTACAGTGCGGAGTGTACGGCGGTGGGTAGTATGTGCAGAAGAGGAGTGTTGAGTGTATGGTGGTGGGTATTATGTGCAGCAGAGGAATGCAGGGTTTATGTAGGTGGGTATAATGTGCAGGTGAGGAGTGTACAGCGGTGGGTAGTATGTGCAGGATGGTTTCAGTAGTTCTTTATTTTTATTTTTTTACAATTTAATTTTTAATATTTTTATTTTTTCAAAAAGCTTTCTGCGGGCCACTGGACGTTGTCAGTAGAGCAGTGGATGGTGTCAGAATATTTCTTTTATTTATTTTTATAATTTATTTTTGTATTTTTTGTTTTTCACAATGATTCGGGGTGAGGGAGGGGGGTAGTGGACAGTGTCAGGAGAGCAGTGGGCGGTGTCAGTTTTTTTTTTTACAGTTTTGTTGTTTTATTATATTTTTTAAATCATTTTTTAAATATTTTTTTTCACAGTGCTTCTGGGGAAGGGGTGGGGGGTATGGGGCAGTGTCAGTAGGGCAGTGGACAGTGTCATTAGACAGTGGATGATGTCAGTAGTTTTTTATTTTTAGGTATTGCTTTTTTTTACAATTTAATTTGTTTTTAATTTTTTTCACAATTCTTTTTGGGGGGAGGGGGTTGCGCCAGTAGACAGTGTTGACAGTTTTTTATTTTATATATTTTATTTTTATAATTTTTTATATATTTTTTTACAATTTAATTTTTTAATATTTATTGTTTTATTTTTCTTATCAGCCCTGTTGGGGGGGGGGGGGGCTTTGGTGAGACATCAAGGGTCTAAACAGACCCATGACATCTCCTCTTTGAGAGAGAGAAAAGGACTGAGGACACAGATTCCCCAGTCCCTTTCTCAGCACTGAAGATGAATGGACAAGAAAACACAGTCTCCTGTCCATTCATAAACTGAGGTAGAGTAATCGGTTTACTCTGCTCAGTTATTAAAGGACACAGGAGAGATGGCTTACTGTCTCCAATTCAGAAAAGGAAGGGGCCGGTGAATGACATATTTACCGGCCCCTTCATCCGTTCTCCATCCTCACATAACCCCCGTAGCCCACAGGAGAGGAGAGAGACGGCTGCGGGGGACGGGGGGGGGCAGAGGAGGAGGACAGAGGGGCAGAGGAGAATGGAGGGGGGGCCAGGGAAGGAGGACATTGGGCCAGAGGAGAACAGAGGGGGACCTGAGAAGGACAGCGGGCCAAAGAGAACGGGGGGGGGGTGGAAGAGGAAGACAGTGGGCCAAAGGAGAACAAGGGTGGCGGAGGAGGAGAACAGCAGGCCGGAGGAAAGCGGAGGGGGGGGCGGAGGAGGGGAACGATGGGGGACACATGGATGACACCACTGCCGCCCAGGATCAGCCCTGCAGCCGGGAGATCGTAGGGCACTCTTGGGTGTCTGGGAGCCCGCTACCAAATGCGGGAGACTCCTGCACCTCGCGGGAGACTTGGGATGTCTGGTTACAGTGCCTTGAAAAAGTATTCATACCCCTTGACATTTTCCACATTTTGTCATGTTACAACCAAAAACGTAAATGTATTTTGTTGGGATTTTAGGTGATAGACCAACACAAAGTGGCACATAATTGTGAAGAGGAAGGAAAATGATAAATGGTTTTCAAAAAGTTTTACAAATAAATACTTGAAAAGTGTGGCGTGCATTTGTATTCAGCCCCCTTTACTTTGATACCCCTAACTAAAATCTAGTGGAACCAATTGATTTCAGAAATCACCTAATTCGTAAATAAAGTGAACTTGTGTGTGATTTACAAAAAGCGAAAACATTGCACAGAGCACGTAAGAATGAAATGTTCATTTTAAAAAATCTGAACCTTTAATGTTACTTTAACTGGCCAAAGGTGAGAACATTAAAAACGTTTATTGTTGACCTGAACATTCAACTAAAAGTTCAGTTAGGTTTAGAAAAATAATCCCCAGTCGGCATTCACCCCCCACCTCCCCCGGGTGCCCACTTACCTCTCTCTGACATCATTGATGGCCTTCCCTGGTTTTGCCTGTATTGTAACTTTCAATACACCAGCTCCAACTTACTGTAATACCATTGGTACAGACTATTCAATCTATGTGAAGTTACCGAGCAGGTGTAGGCAATGATGAGAAAATATCGGGATGGATGGATGTAAAATCAGCGCAGGCCACTGCCATCCAGAAGAGTTAAGTGGGCACCTGCTTGGGGAGGTTTACTTGGAGTAGTTTGGGAATGGGAGCTAGGGACTTTTTATCCAAGCTTGAACTTGTTTTAAAGTCCAGGTCAAGTGTTAATTTTAAATGGCATATTAAATAATTTGTGTGGGTCATCTTGGACCAAACAAATGATTTGCATGCTGGAATAGACTAGTAGCCTCACCTACTAAAGAAAAAAGAAGCCTTGTATTCATTGATAAAAATACGCGGCTTCTCCTATGGTGAAGATGCAATACGACTGACTCTTTCTATATCTGGGAGTAGAGAATTCTATTGTACTGCTAGCAGAACACCATGCTCTTATTGTATACAACATAAACTGCTAAAGTACCGTATTTATCGGCGTATAACACGCACCTTCAATTTAGGAGAGAAGTTTCAGGAAAAAGTCTTTTTTTTTTTAAATAAACCACTTTGAAGCAAAATAATGGTCAGTGCCCATCTGCAGCCATCTGCAGCCCATCTCCCATCAATGCAGCCTGAATAATGCCAATCTGCAGCCTCACCATCACTCATCAATACAGTGCAGGAAATCACCGAGCCGTCATCTCTTGTTTACTCGGCTCTCAGTCGGCAGTCTCATACACAGTCCCGCCTCCGCCATCGGCATTGGACCAGCTCCTGTGATAGACAGAACACTGATCCAATGGCGGAGGCGGGACTGTGTGTGTGATGTCAGAGCCAAGTAAATAGGATATGACGGCTCAGTGAATTCCGGTGGTGCTCACCCCCCTCCTTCCCCTCCGAGGTACACTATCGGCGTATAACACGCACCCGTCATTTCCCCCTATTTTCAGGGGGAAAAAATGTGTGTTATACGCTGATAAATACAGTATATTTCGGCCTAAGCAACAGCTATACTGTTCTGGCATGCAAATAATTTGTATGGGCCTATCTGACCCACATAAATTCTTTAGGCTAGGTTTACACAAATGCGAATTGTATGCGTTTTGAACCACATCCAATTTGTATGACATGTGAAAGAACAGTTGTGAACAGGATAAAATCCTGACCTGATCAAAAACTGACCTGACACGCTGAACAACTACTTTGTCAATTAGCTGTGAAAACAGAGCTTCAATTAGCACCACACGTGTGAACCCAGCCTAAAAGTGGTAGCAAACTGCCACAAAAATAAAAAATATCTAGGCCCCCTGCAGTCATAATGTACTAATATGCACTGCATATTAGCACACTATGACAGACTAACCTGCACACGGAGCCCTCCAATGCAGCACTGTCATGGCTACCTGATGCTTCCAACTTCACCCGGTCTTCCGTCCGGGTTTGCGGGCTCTGGTTGTATGATAGGTGGGGCTGGGATGATGTCACTCCTGCGCATGTGCACGGGAGCCCCAACACGGAGCTCTGAAGGTATGGCACGGGTATGCTGTCCCTTCAGGGCACATGTACCGGTGACCTCGCCGACTGCATCCCATGTGAATATCTCCTGAACAGTGCAAGTTTAGGAAATATTCACTGTACCTACAGGTATGCCTTATTATAGGCTTACCTGCAGGTACAAGGTATAAAGTAGACTTTACTTTCACTTTAAAGTCCTAAGAAACCTAGAATTCTCTTTTATGGGTTAATTTTCAGGGTTAATCTTAATTTTAAGGTTAATATTTGTTACTGGCAGGATAAAAGCTTGAAAAAAGTAAAACTAATGCAGTAACCACATCTAAAGACTAGTAAGCTGCAATATTTTCCATTTTCTTTGTTTTGGTTTTAGCTATATTTGAAATTGCTGGGTTGCACTAGGTGCATGTAATGTGTATTTAATCCTTATTTCTATCAGTTTGCAATACAATTGGCATCTTCCCTACTGATTAGTGGCCTTCTTTATGCAATTACTAATTCAAATTTTAATCATTCCCTCTTTCCTGATTGATCGTAGAGAAATTGGAGACTTAAGGCTTAATGGAAATGAGACTCTTGGGGCCTGGTTCATTAGAGATCATGTTTGGAAAGGCAATTGACATGATGTTATACAACAACAAATGTGTACAGCAACACATTGAAAATATTGCATGTGTGTGTACACGTGTCATTCAGTATAAATTGAATGTCATTTTAAATTCAGAATATATACTGTAGGCCCTATTATTATATTGACTGAAAACACCCAGATTTTCCCTCGGCAGTGCAGCAGAATGAAGGGCCAATCTTACTTTAGGACTTATTTATGAAGAGGCTTGAAAGTTTTTGATGTACTGGAACAGTTATGTATAAAACAACGATCTATAGGCCAGAAAACAAAGATTGGCAACAAAGGTTTTGCATACATTTTACTGAGCAGGATCTATAACATTCAGTCATGGCCGGCATTTCTGTCAGATAATGCACCACTTTGTCCAGAAAATTGTTGCAATTACAAATGTTTAGGCATTCTTTTGTTCTTTAGTTTGTATTGGTATGACACAAAAAAAAAAAATGAAGAAACAAAAAGCCAACTATGACACATTCCACGCAAAACTCCAAAAATGGACTAGACAAAATTTTTGGCACCCTCAATTTAATATTTGATGGCACACCCCTTGGAAAAAAGTTTCAATTGTTTATATTAAATATTTTCAGAAGAGTAAGGAAGCAACATTATTTGCCAAGCTCCTTACATTCAACATCATAAATGCATGAAAATAATAAGGAAAAAAAATAAAAAAGAAGGGAGGAGAAACATAAAAGGGGTCATAGCAAATAGGATGAACCATCTAAGGTGTTCCTTATAAACTCAGGCAACTAGGGAGGTGAAACATCAGATGACTATCTATATAATATAGACCCATAATGCCATGATGAATGAAAGAATTGTCAGAGAGGTTACCTGGTTGGGCGCCGGGGCGCGTTGGTGCGCGTGTTCCTGTGCGTGCTGGGGCGCGTGTTCCTGGGGGCACTGGCGTGTCTGGTCTGGCCGGCCGTGGCGTGCGGGGTGGCGTCCGGGCGTGCGCGCGTTCGCCTATGGGCGTTACCGCGGGCGTGCCTGGTAGTGCTGGCGTGCACGCTGGTGTTCGGGGGCGCGCTCGGGCACGTGCGGGTGCGCGGGCGCTTTGGCGAATCGGCGCGTGCACGAGCGTGGCGTTTGGCGCCAATCGGCCTATTTAAGTCTGCCTCTATTCCTGTTCGGTGCTGCCTGATCAACAGCTCTGTGCCTAAGTTCCGTGATCCTCTCTATGTTCCGTATCTCTGAAGTTTTGACCCTTTGTGACCCGGCTTGCCTTTTGGACTTCCTTGACTGCTGCCTGAACCCGACCCCGGCTTGTTTGACCCTGCTACTGCCTGCTCCCTTTGTACCTTTGCTGCCAGGCCGTTGCCGACCTCTGCCTGTGTGTGACCAGCCTAATAAGCTCCTGCTCAGCATCAGTTCCAGTATTCCTGAGTTCTACCTGCTGCTTGAAAGATCACCTTTCTCCAGGATCCATATACCAGGCCCTCATACCACTCCGTACTCGCGGGCTTCCTGTCTGCTCTATCAGGGGCCCCGAGTCGGATACGTAAGGGAGCCTACCCTCTGCCCAAGCGGACTCACCTGTCTGGTAAGTGAGGGACCTGACAGACATCTTTAGAAAAATATAACTGAAATCATTGGCTTCCTGTAACCATCAATACGTTTCCTACACCTCTCTACTGGAATGTTGGACCACTCTTCTTTCACCAACTGCTCCAGAACTCTCATATTGGAAGGGTTCTTTTTCCTAACTGCTGTTTTGAGATCTCTCCACAGGTGCTCTATTGGATTTAGATCTGGACTCTGCTGGCCAGTTAAGTACTCTCCAGCGCTTTATCTTAAACCATTTCTGGGTGCTTTTTGATGTGTACTTTGGGTCATCATCCTGCTGTAAGACCCATGACCTCTGGCAGAGACCCAACTTTCTGAAACTGGGTCCTACATTGCACCCCAGAATTCTTTGGTAGTCTTCAGATTTGATAATGTATAGAAATCCAGTGCCTGAAGCAGCAGAACAACCCCAAAACATCAGTGGACCTCCACCTCGTTTGAATGTAGGGACTGTATTCTTATCTTTATAGGCCTCATTTCTTTTTCTGAAAACAGTAGAATGATAGGCTTGGAAAGCAAATATTTCTTACAATTTTGAAATGGTGCCAATAATTTTGTCCAGTCCTTTTTTGGAGATTTACGTGGAATGTGTCAGATTTGGCTTTTTGTTTCTCCACTTTTTTGTGTCGTACCAATATAAACAAAAGAAAAAAAACATGAGAATGCCTAAACATTTGTAATTGCAACATTGTTCTGGGCGAAGTGGTGCATTATCTGACAGAAATGAAGGGGTTTCACGACTGTACATACTTTACAAGGTCTCTGCTCCTAAAGAGAGCCTGTATTAGGCAAAAATTGTAGGTTACTATGGCTAACCTCCTTCAGAAAATGCTAGCTGCTTGGCTTTCTCTGGCTTTAATACTTTCTAAGTCACTGATCTGGAATAAACATGGAGGAAACTGGGTCAGAACTCCAGAACTCCTGGTCTATGTACATTTTTTATTCTGTATCAGAGAAAGTACTGAAGCAAAAAGATCAGCTTGAGAACAAGGCAAGTAGCAATTCCAGGAGGAGGTCAATAATGACGGCCTTTGGATTCCTCACTGCTGGTTTCTTTTAAAGGGGTTGTAAAGCAGGAGGTTTTTTTTATCTTAATGAATTCTATGCATTGAGATAAACGTTCTGTGTGCAGCTCCCCCAGCCCCCCTAATACTTAACTGAGCGATCCAGCGATGTTGCACTTGAGACTCGGCTGTCGGGGACTCTCCCTCCATATTGGCTGAGATGGCAGTAAAGCGCCATTGGCTCCTGCTGCTGTCAATCCAAGTTTGTGAGCCAATAAGAAGAGAGAGGGGGCCGGGCCATGACTCCATGTCTAAATGGACACACGGAGCTGCGGCTCAGGTGCCCCCATAGTAAGCTGCTTGCTGGGGGTGCACTCAACAGGAGGGAGGGGCCAGGAGCTCCGGCAAAGGATCCGAGAAGAGAAGGATCAAGGCTGCTCTGTGCAAAACCACTGCAACAGAGCAGGTAAGTATGACATGTTTGTTATTTAAAAAACAAAACAAAAAAAAAAGCAAGACTTTAGTATCACTTTCAGCTACCCTGGCATGCACCTGCAATGGCTGATATGAAAGGGTTTTTCCTGCTAACAGATTTTTTAGCTATTTTGTATTACAGTAAATATAACAAGAGGAGTGAGAATCTGTGGTTGAAAGGGGGGCTTGGATACAATAGCTGGGGAATTCTCACTTCTTGTCTTCTTTCACATTAGCAGTATAGTGGTAAAGCAGGGACTGACATTTAGGGGGTACTACTGCAGCATCCTAGGTGTGGTGTTGTTTAACATTTTACAGTATATTTTGCAGCTAAGCTTTGTCAAATTATTACTAGCAGGATGATTTTCTTTTATTGCAGAAGAGACATATTATGGGATCAGGGGCGGACTGACAACTCATGGGGCCCCCGGGCAATAGGAGATCGTGGGGCCCCCAGGTTTAACCACTTGCTTACTGGGCACTTAAACCCCCCTCCTGCCCAGACCAATTTTCAGCTTTCAGCGCTGTCACTCTTTGAATGACAATAGCGCGGTCATACAACACTGTACCCAAATGAAATTTTTATCATTTTCTTCACACAAATAGAGCTTTCTTTTGGTGGTATTTAATCACCACTGGGGTTATTTTTTGCTAAACAAACAAAAAAAAATGGAAAATTTTGAAAAAAAAAGTTTCATAGTTTGTTATACAATTTTGCAAAGAGGTAATTTTTCTCCCTCATTGATATGCACTGATGAGGCATCACTGATGGGCACTGATAGGCTGCACTGGTGGGCACTGATAGACACAGATAAGGCGGCACTGATATGCACAGATAAGGTGGCACTAATTTGCACAGATAACGCGGTACTGATGGGCAAAGAGAAGGCGGCACTGATGGCCACTGATAAGGTGGCACTGATGGGCCCTGATGGGTGGCATTGATAGGTGTTACTGATAAGTAACTGATGGATGGCACTGCTAGGTGGCACTGATGGGAAGCACTGTTGATGAGGCACTGATTGGTGACATTGATAGGTGGCACTGTGGGCACTGATGGGTGGCACTGTGGGCACTGATGGGTGGCGCTGGTGGGCACTAGACATGTGCATTCGATTTCGTCCGAATGCATGTTCGTCCGAATTTCAGAAATGCAGAATCCGAAAAACGAAAGATCCGACATAAACGAATGCTTTATTTTCGTTTTCGTTGCTACAACATTTCGATATAGATAGGAGATTCGACATGATGCTGACAATAACAATCTGTGCCCATCAAACCTGTGGTCGATTGTGCCTAACCTTAACTCTATTAGTCCAAGATTATTCTACATAGAGAGAAAAGTTTCGACATAGAGAGAAAAGATTTGACATAGGGGAGAAAAGATCGCTGCTGGAATTGGGTGGGGGAAGAAAAATAAAAATAAAAATAATGATGATGATGAATGATGATGATGATGAACCAAAGAGGATTATGGCTTATGGTGTCTGTTGAAAGTTCTAAGAAGATTCGACAGAGCCGCTAAACTATACGGCGTCGTGCAGTTTAGCTGCTCCGTCGAATCTTCTTTGAACATTCGACAGACACCATAAGCCTTCAATGTCAGATTCAACCTTAAAGTGGTGTTCCGGCCGAAATTATACTTTTTAAATAAAAATACCCCTATAATACACAAGCTTAATGTATTCTAGTAAAGTTAGTCTGTAAACTAAGGTCTGTTTTGTTAGTTTATAGCAGTAGTTTGTTATTTTATAAATTTACAGCAGGCCGTGGCCATCTTAAGTGTGGGCATCTGTATTTCTTCCTGGATCTCATCCTTGCAGATCTCTCACATGCTCAGTGCAGCACAAGCAGTGTAATAGGTTTCAGGTCAGGCGTCCATAGCAACGGCAGTTTCAGAGGAAGTTGCCGCCCCTTCCCAGAAGGCATTGCAAACAGGAAATGATGCGATGGGCCGCGGCCAGGGAGGAGGAAGTGAAAAATGAATACAGCAGATATACAGTAGGTGCTGAGAAAACAAATTTTAAAATATCCAATTTGTTTACAGTGCACAGTTTAGTGAGGGATGCTGAAGAGTTGTAAAAGTGGGTGGAACTCCACTTTAATTAATTTGGATTTTCGGACGAATGCAAGTTTTTAACAAAATAAAGAAAAACGAATTTTGGGAGTAACTAAATAAATTTATTTTTCGGACGAAAACAAAATTCCGAAACGAAATATTTCAATGTGCACATGTCTAGTGGGCACTGGTAGGCAGCACTGTTGTGCACTGGTAGGTGGCACAGGTGGGCACAGATGACCTGGGGGCTGCTCTCCTTGATTGGACCCTATGTCCCTCTGAGAGCTGTCAGTGATCGGCTTTTTTTCTCCTCAGGCTGTCAGCATGAGGATAAAAAATAGCTGATTACTGGCTTTGTTTACATCACATGATCAGCTGTCATTGGCTGACAGCTGATCACGTAGTAAGGGGTCGGGATCTCATAGACTCGCTGATCACAGAGTGTGCCGCGCACGCCCTGCAGGGGGTGTGCAGGCCGCTCGAGCACAATACACGTCCTCCTGGCAAAGTAGGTCTGCGCTGTAGCCGTCATTCGGCTATATCGCGGATCTGAAGCGGTTAAAGATGGCCACCACGCAGCAGCCATCTTTATAACACAACATTAAAGTGACCTGCAGTGTGCATAGCGTGCTGTGGCACACAGTGTGTGTGGCTAAACTATGCCATGTATTTAGTGTGACTTTTTAATCTAATTAGAAATTTTAGTCTGATTTTCTACAGTTTTTTTTATTCTAATGTTTAATTCATTTTAATATTTTTTTTACATTCTTTTCACAAAAAAAATTTAGCAAACAGGTAATTTTTCTCTTTCACTGCTGTCTGCTGATGAACCTGCACTGATAGGCGTCACTGATGAGCTCATGGGCACTTGAAAAATAAATAGCAAAAGCCATTTATGGGTGGCACTGATAGGCTCCACTGATGAGGAGGCACTGGTAGGTGGCACTGATTGGCAGCATTGGTGGGCACTGTTGGAACTGCACATATCAGTGTAGATGTCTCTTTTACAGAACCTGGTTATCAGCTCTCTTCTCCTTTCCTCATGTGGCCAGGCCAGCAAGGGAGCCAGATGTACCTGCTGCTCACCTGCAGCAGAGTACAGCTAGCAGGGCAAGAATTTGTAATGACAGACCAAGCTATTGCTGAGTAAAGACAGGTGCTCTTAATGACCCCCCACCCCAATCCTATTGTGGTGTTTGAGGGAGCTCAGGGAGATTCACAGAACACAGGGGTGGGAGATGTGCTGACTGGAATGCTGAGAAGGAGCCAGTGCAGTGACCTCTTATCAAACCTGAGAAGAGGAGTGGGAGAGCACGGGAAGGAACACAGAGAAACCTGCAGTGACTGGGATTCCCGGGAGACCAAAAGAGACAGTAGCTGGCCGGAACGGACTTCACCTCCTTCATCAATCACAGGGAGAGGAGGGTGAGCGTGCAGGAAAGATCACAGAGGCATCTGTGCTGCGGCTGCAGGGCTACAAGAGACAGTGACAGGCTGAATTGGTGTGAGAGCGGGGGTACTCACAGCTCTTGTAGTTCTGCCCAAAGTAGTGCTGGAGGGAGTGAAATGTCAGCAGTGTGCATACAGTATCCGGGAAACCTGCAGATCGGGGATATATGCTGACAGACAGCAGAGCTCTCTCTTTGTGTCTGCTCCGGATGTTTGGCGACAGTCAGGGGCGGGCCCCCTGCTGGCCTCCGGGCCCTCGGACAGTGCCCGATATGCCCGAATGGTCAGTCCGCCCCTGTATGGGATCGATCTGTAAAAATGTAGTGGGATCAAATGTTCTCAGCTTGTATCCTCTGCAGATCGAAAAAAAAAGTGTGAATGGGGAAAATACCACATTATGGCCACTAGATGGCACTGAGCTTTATAGAAAATAGGTGGGCTTCTAAACTCCATGTGATGGCCATGATGTGGTATTTTCCCCATTCAAGCTGTGTTTTTTTCATATGAATAACATTCTCTCTACAGAGAATATAGCCTGAGAAGGTTCAATTATGACTTTACATGCAATTTCAAAGGACAAACGGTTATATATGCGTTTTGGTAAGGCAGCCCATTCATTGACGCATCACAGTGCAGGTTTTGGCAGACATTTTTCTCCCTGTAGTGCACCACTGCACACAGGTGGTTCAATAGGTACGTAGTGTGCATTCATTGGGCTGTGTGTCAAGCTTTACTGCAATGCACATATGTAAATACAACTTAAGTTTATCTAAAGTCAATTTATTTTTTAACTTTTGGACAGAGAAGGGGATGGTTAACACCCCTGGCAGTTTTTTTTTATTGATGTCTGTTCTCATTGATTACATTCACTTCCTCTTTTTGTCCTGGTGGCTATTGTAATCAGGACTGTAAGTGAAGGAAAATCCAAAAACTTTGGAGTGGTCACCAGAACAGAAATAGAGGAATAATCTTCCAATGAGGACATTTGTTTTGGTCACAACTGTCTAAAAGAGGATTTCTATCTCTTTGTAGAGATCTGTAACCAAGTGTTGACTGGGGGGAGGATACAGTTGTGCTCATTAGTTTACATATCCTGGCAGAATTTATGATTTCTTGATAATTTTTCAAAGAATATGAATGATAACACAACAATTTTTTTTCACTCATGGTTAGTGTTTGGCTGAAGCCATTTATTATCAATCAACTGTGTTTACTCTTTTTAAATCATAATGACAACAGAAATTACCCAAATTACCCTGATCAAAAGTTTACATACCCCAGTTCTTAATACCGTGTATTGCCCTCTTTAACATCAATGACAGCTTGAAGTCTTTTGTAGGATTTGTGGATGAGGCTCTTTATCTTCTCGAATGGTAAAGCTGCCCATTCCTCTTGGCAAAAACCCTCCAGTTCCTGTAAATTCTTGGGCTGTGTTGCATGAACTGCACGTTGAAGATCTCCCCAGAGTGGCTCAATGATATTGAGGTCAGGAGACTGAGATGGCCACTCCAGAACCTTCACTTTATCCTGCTGTAGCCAATGACAGGTCGACTTGGCCTTGTGTTTTGGATCATTGTCATGTTGGAATGTCCAAGTAGGTCCCATGCGCAGCTTCCTGGCTGATGAATGCAAATGTTCCTCCAGTATTTTTTCTCCCTTCGTCTTTCAGGACAGCACCTGGAGAGAGCGCAGCTCCACCCACTTTTCCCAGGAAACACTGCAGTCAATTTTCTTTAAAGACCGGACGCTTCCACCATGGCCTCAGTTGTAGTGTTTCCTCCGTCATGGTGGAAGTGCTACAGGGAGCCAGCGGTGTGCTACGCTTTCGCCAGGTGGGGAGAGTATGTGGCATACCGTTTTTCTTTTTTGTCTCCAGGCCAGCCCAGCTTCCTCCCTTACGTGAGGTGGATGCTCCGGTGTCCTCTCCTCTTCATACCTGGCGAGGGTCAGGCTGCTGGAGGTCCCCGCTCCTTTAGACCGGCGGCTAGGCTTGGGAGAAACAATGTCTCCTTCATCCCCAAAGCCTCAGCCTTCTGGGTTCCGGAGGTGAGTGCGTCACTATGGCCGGGGTACGGGACTTCTAGCGGCGCGACGCGGCTTCCAGTTCTGGCCGCTGGAACGCAGGAGGAGGGGATGGCCTCTTCCGACTGACGTCATTTCCGGCCCTCGCAGCGGCAAGCGGACCGGGAAATTTGAAATAAAAAGCACCTAGCGCCATTGTGAATCTTGGCAGCATGGAGGATGAACAAACAGCGATGGCAGGAGCAGGAGCCACGCTAGTCAGCCAAGCCCAGGTAAGCGGGGACAGCGGTCTCTGTATCTTACTCTATGGGCATGTGTTATTTCTCCTCTTTTAAATTCTGAGAGAATTTAGGAGCCTGCAACACTCTTTCTGTATGTGGGTATCAGGAAGTATGTGTGTTCATTTATTGTAAAGTGAATCTGTGTGGAGATTCACTGGCTGATATAAAAAAGAGGGGTTAAAGTGTTAGCTCTCTATTTTTTCAGCATGCTATGGTTTTGTGTTTCTATATTCAAAGAAATGTTAAAAGCAAATGGTTATTTTGGTGTATTTCAGAAATCTAAATAAAAAGACCAAACATTCCTCCCCTCCTGCTAAGAGGAAATGTCCGTTATGTAAAAATGTACTTAGAGAGTCCTGGACAAAAGTATTATGCAGGGCCTGCATTACAGACTTAGTTAAGGAGGAAACCACTCCTACTACACCTGCGTTTCAGCAAGTAGAATTATTGAACTCCTTCAGAAAAGAATTGGCGGATACATTTGAGACATTCAGGTCTTATCTTGATAAACGCCCAGCTGCAGGTAGCAGCACAGTACCTCGTTCTCATTCATCTGTTTCTGCATCCAGAGGGGGCAGTGACTCAGAGGATGAAGAACGTAGCGTGGTTACAGACTCTAAGGAAGAAGCGGATGAAGAGAGAATCTTCTGCTTCTTCTTCTCGCTACAAATTATACCTAGAGGAGGTGGATGACTTTTTGAAGACTATCCACACAACTCTAAACATCGCAGAGGATAAAACCCTATTGTCATTACATGATAAAATGTTTTAAGGCATGGGTGAGGTGAAGCACAGGGTATTTCCAGTGCATAAGTTTCTATCGGAAATTATAAAAAGAGAATGGAAGGACCCAGAGAGGGCCCCTTTCTTTTCTAGATCCCTCAAACGCAGGTTTCCCTTTGAAGAGGATAGCTCCCAGGTCTGGAACAAAAAAACCAAGGCTTGACGCAGCTTTTTCTCAAGTGTCAAGGAACACTGACCTTGCGTTTGAGGATATGGGTATCCTAAAGGATACCATGGAAAAAAGGGCAGACTCCTTTTTAAGGAAAGCATGGGATTCAACCCTACCAAATTTGAATCCAGCCACGGCCTCAACCGTGGTAGCTAGGAACTTGGAGCACTGGCTGGAACAGGTGAAAGCCCATATCAAGGCAGGAACTCCCCGTAAGGATCTGTTAGATACACTGCCTGTACTACTGAAAGCAGTAGGATACATAGCAGATGCTTCAGCTGAATCAGTCAAGATGTCAGCCAGATCCTCAGCGCTAATAAACTCAACTCGTAGAGCTTTATGGGTTAAGACATGGATCAGAGATACAGCCTCAAAGACCAAGCTATGCGGTCTACCCTTTGAGGGAGATTTGGTTTTTGGCCCAGGTCTTGAAGCCATACTTGAAAGAACGGCTGACAAGAAAAAGGCCTTCCCTATAAAGAAAAAGGTGATCCCTCAAGGCAATAAAAATTTTCGTGCTTTTTGGAAAACCCCAGACACAAAAGAGACAGGTTGTAAAAAACCATGGAGGTCTCAGAGAGGGAGGGGCAAGTCAGGAGTACTGTTTTGTCCCCCTACCCCAAATACAAAAAGCCAGTGACTGTCTTCCGACTGTGGGAGCAAGGTTACAAACCTTTCTTTTCACAGTGGAAGATTATAACAGACAGTCCATTTATCCTCAAAACAATAATAGAGGGTTACAGACTGGAATTTTCTCAACCCCCACCTGTTCGTTTTTATGTAACCCAGGTTCCCCCGAGACCCAGAGCAATCTGTAGCAATGACATCAATCCTACAGGAATTGATCCAACAGAGGGTGATCATAAATGTTCCTCCCAAAGAAGTAGAACAGGGGTGCTATTCGCACATATTTCTGGTAAAGAAGCCTTCAGGCAAATTCAGATTAATTCTGACCCTGAAGATTCTCAACAAATCTATCAGGTACAAGAAATTCAAAATGGACACGATCTTTTCAGTAAAGGGTCTCCTGACCCCAAACTGTTTTATGGCATCCATAGACCTGAGAGATGCATATCTCCATGTGCCTATAGCACCAGCATCCCAAAAGCACCTAAGGTTTGCGATCAAGAGGGGGGACTCAATCCTACATCTTCAGTTCAGAGCTCTTCCTTTCGGGCTGTCATCCTCTCCGAGGATATTAACAAAGATCTTGGCAGAGGCCTTAGCCCCACTCAGAATAGAGGGAATATCGATTGTCCCATATTTAGACGATCTTCTAATATTTGCCAAGACAAGGGATCTATTAGGGAAGGATCTAGAAAGGACAAAGAGACACTTGGAGAGTCTCGGCTGGATAATAAACAAGGAAGAATCAAACATGATTCCATCGTAGACAATAAAATTCCTGGGATATACTATCGATTCCATTCAGGAGAGAATCTTCCTCCCAGAGGAAAAGATAGAGAAGCTTCAGAATGCGGTAAAAAAGATAGACAAACCTGCCAATCTCCATCAGGGCAGCTATGTCGGTCTTGGGGCTCCTCACTGCAGCAATATCAGCAGTACAATGGGCACGTTTCCACGCAAGGGATCGCCAACAGGCAATCCTGAGAAATTGGTCCTATGAAGAGTCCCTGGAAAAATTGATAAAAATGCCTCCTCAGGTTCAGAGGAAGCTCTGGTGGTGGAGGAGCCACTCAAACCTGGACAGGGGCCTGCTTTGGTGCTTTCCCTTGGAGAGGAGGTTGACAACAGATATAAGTTCTTGGGGTTGGGGCGCCCACCTGGAAGGACAGATGGCTCAGGGGAATTGGACAAACAGGGAAGCCAGGAGATCCTCTAATTGGAGGGAACTAAGGGCTATTCTCCTAGGACTATGGGCTTTCGAGAAACTAGTCCAGAGTCACCACGTCCAAGTTTTGTCAGACAACGCCACAGCAGTGGCATATATAACGAGACAAGGAGGCACGAGAAGTAGGTTCCTGCTATCCTCGTCCCTTCAGATTCTATCCTGGGCAGAAAACAACTTGAGGTCACTAACAGCAGTGCACCTAAAGGGAGATCTGAATCTAGTAGCAGACTTTCTGAGCAGAGAAAGGATACAAGAAGCAGGGTGGAGTCTGAACACAGAGGTATTCCAAAAATTAATAGAAAGATGGGGAGCTCCTCAAATAGATCTGTTCGATCCAGAAAAATACAAAGGTGAAGGCCTATTTTTCACTAAACAGGCAAGATCAAGCGAGAGGATTGGATGCGCTGGCACAACCGTGGAACTTCCACTTGTGCTACGCCTTTCCCCCCTTTCAAATGATCCCTTTGGTATTAAAGAAGCTACAAAAAGAGGCCACGAGTATGATTCTAGTGGCTCCCTTTTGGCCCAGGGAGTGGAACCTCACTGGGTTTTTCCACTTCGAGAAGATCTCCTAACCCAGGGACCCCTTTAGCATCCAAATATCGAGCACCTCAGACTGACAGGGTGGTTACTGAGGAGCTGATCCTAAAAAGAAAAGGCTTCTCAGATAAACTGGTTTCAACCCTTTTAAGTAGTCGAAAAAAGGTTACCAGAGCTATTTATTTTAAGACGTGGAAGCGGTTTAATTCCTGGTGCACGACTAAAAAATTCTCACCACAGGAAATGCTTTCAGTCTTAGAGGTCCTCCATGAAGGAATGGAGATGGGGTTAGCAGCTAATACCCTTAAGATCCAAGTGGCCGCTTTGTTGGTTTTTCTTGAGAGACAGCTATCTCAGGAGCCGCTTATTATTAGATTTTTTAAGGCATTGGCCAGAGCTAGGCCAATACCTTTTAAATTTTTTCCAAAATGGGACTTATCATTGGTTCTTCAAGGTTTGATTAAAAGGCCTTTTGAACCTCCAGAAGAATCGACAATTAAATTATGGTCGCTCAAACTAGTTATTTTAGTAGCAGTTACCTCAGCTAGAAGGGTAAGCGAGTTGCAAGCTCTATCTATAATAGAACCTTTCTGTTATATATTTCCAGACCGGGTAGTGCTAAAAACTGACCCGGGTTTTCTGCCAAAAGTTTCAACAGCTTTTCATAGGGCACAAGAAATAATTCTACCTACCTTTTGCCCTACACCATCCAGCTCTAAGGAGAAGTCTTTCCATACCCTGGACGTGAGGAGGTGTTTACTACACTATCTAAAAATCACGAGAGAGTTCAGAAAGTCAAATTCACTCTTTATTCTATTCTCGGGACCACGTAAAGGGTATAGTGCTTACAAAAACACTATAGGTAGATGGCTAAGAATGGCCATCAGTGAAGCCTATAGACCTTCAGGGGCAGATCCTCCTACAGGGGTAGTGGCTCACTCAACAAGGGCAGTAGCAACTTCCTGGGCGGAAAGAGCAGGGCTTCTCCAGGTCGGATCTGTAAAGCGGCCACGTGGATAAGTTTCTCCACCTTCACCCGCCACTACAGGTTGGACTTGCTATCAGCATTGGAACAATCGTTCGGCAGGAAAGTCCTGCAGGCGGTGGTCCCACCCTAGAGTAAGTACTCTCTTATCATCACTAGGTGCTGTCCTGAAAGACAAAGGGAGAAAAACCCTAGTTAGACTTACCGGTAACGGTATTTCTACAAGTCTTTCAGGACAGCGCCGATGACCCACCCTAATGGTATTATAAAATGTGGTGTTATTGCTATGTTTTGCTTATCTAATTTCAGCATGGCTGGAGGTACTCTATGAACAACTGAGGCCATGGTGGAAGCGTCTGGTCTTTAAAGAAAACTGACTGCAGTGTTTCCTGGGAAAAGTGGGTGGAGCTGCGCTCTCTCCAGGTGCTGTCCTGAAAGACGAAGGGAGAAAAAATACTGGAGGAACATTTGCATTCATCAGCCAGGAAGCTGCGCATGGGACGTACTTGGACATTCCAACATGACAATGAGAGCTGCGCTCTCTCCAGGTGCTGTCCTGAAAGACTCGTAGAAATACCGTTACCGGTAAGTCTAACTAGGGTTTTTTGATAACATACTGCATTCACATTGCCATCAATTTTGACCAAATTTCCTGTGCCTTCGTAGTTCACAAATCCCCAAAACATCAGCGATCCACCTCCATGTTTCACAGTAGGAATGGTGTACCATTCATCATAGGCCTTGTTGACTCCTCTCCAAATGTAGTGTTTATGGTGTGGCCAAAAAGCTCAATTTTGGTCTCATCACTCCAAATGACTTTGTGCCAGAAAGTTTGAGGCTTGCCTCTGTGCTGTTTGGCGTATTATAAACAGGATACTTTGTGGCATTTGCATAGTAATAACTTTCTTCTGGCGACTCGACAATGCAGCCCATCTTTCTTCAAGTGCTTCCTTATTGTGCCTCTTGAACCAGCCATACCACATGTTTTCAGAGAGTCCTGTATTTCACCTGAAGTTATTTGTGGGTTTTTCTTTGCATCCTGAACAATTTTCCTGGCAGTTGTGGCTGAAATTTTAGTTGGTCTACCTGACCGTGGTTTGGTTTCAACAGAACCCCTCATTTTCCACTTCTTGATTAGAGTTTGTATGATTAGAACACTGCTGATTGGCATTCTCAATTCCTTGGATATCTTTTTATATCCCTTTCTTGTTTTATACAGTTCAACTACCTTTTCCCGCATATCCTTTGGCAATTCCTTTGCTTTCCTCATGACTGAGAATCCAGAAACGTCAGTGCAGCACTGGATGAAAGATGCAAGAGTCTGTCAGGAGTCCAGAAACTCATTGACCTTTTATACACACACACTAATTACAAGCAAACAAATCACAGGTGAAGATGGTTACCTTTAATAGCCATTCAAACCCCTTTGTTTCAACTTGTGTGCACGTTATCAGGCCAAAATCACCAGGGTGTGTAAACTTTTGATCAGGGTAATTTGGGCAGTTTCTGTTGTGATTATGATTTAAAAAGAGAAAACACAGTTGATTGATAATAAATGGCTTCAACCAAACACAAACCATGAGTAAAAGAAAAGATTTTGTATTATCATTCATATTCTCTGAAAAATGGCCAAGAAATCATAAATTCTGCCAGGGTATGTAAACTTATGAGGACAACTGTATCTAAATATGAAACTACATCCAGGAGAGATTGTATCTTCAGGTCATTTTTGCAGTGTATTGTGTTTAATTAAATAATTCAATTGGTGGCTTTTGTTTGAGTTACAGAAGTTTGACCAGTAGGTGGGGCCAAAACCTTGATAAAATATCAGGTGTGATTTCCATTTTTTTTTTCAGGGATCTGGCTACATTAGGATTAGCACTGTTCTTTGATAAAAATCCTATTAACTCCCTAGACCGTGTAGGAGTGTTTGTCAGAAAAACCCCCCCATAAAATAATGATATTAGTGAAAAGGAACAAATGTTTTTTACATAGCCTGTAAACTCTAGGGCCAGAACTAACTTGAGTGCCATACAAAGCTCCCCACGAATGTTAAAATCTGACTATACAATCTCCCTTAGATCTACCAAAAATTATGATGTGAAGTGCCTGCCTGATTTGATGTACATTGTTTGGATAGTTTAGGTAGGTCCTCATATTACACAAGTTTGGTAGCTCTAAGGTACATGCGGTCAGATTTTTAATCTGTATTTTGAACCTAAAGCTGGCCATACTCTGACCAAAACTTGGCTGGTCCAGCAGGGACTGGTGGAATTCTTTAGTTTGTGGCCATCCCTGCTTGACAGAAGTTAATTTGGTGGAAAACTGTTGTTGAGTATATCAGTGTATTCTTTTGATGGGTCCTACTGCCAGTACACAATGTCCCGACGGGGGGGGGGATTCTTCCATCCACCTCGCTTTTGTTGATGGAGGAATCTGTTTTGTTTTTGCCCAGCCTACTGCCTAAACTAAAAAAAAAAAAAAAAAAAATAAATAACTGCCTATGGCGACCTTAAGGGCTTGTTAACATGTACAGTACGTTGTATCACCTCCCTACTACTTGCTTTAACTCCTTGATCGCCATAGTTGTGAGGTGCTTGCAAAGCAACAGGGGATATTATTTCTACCATGCTTGTAAGGCAAAGAACTGTGGCCATTGCAGATGTACACCCCCGACTGCTGCCTCTGCAGCCAAAGGGGTAGCAGTTGGGGGTGGTAAAAGTGTTGCTCAACCACAGGCTTTTACCGCTACCAAGATTTCCAGATATTTCCACACCTGGTCTTTTGTACTCTGTTTACTTTTACAACTTCTACAGCACACTCATTAAAAATATTTTTACATAGCAGTAGTAGAAGTATCTACAAATCCCTATTCCACGCTAATAACAAGGTAAGATAACTAGGCACACACAATACCTCACCCTAAGGTACATACACAGCTATATGAATAAATGAAAAATGAACAAATCATATCCCTCTACAGTGTGTACTAGCCTCATTTCAAAGTGAGTGTGATTTCTGCCTCCCCTTTCTTTCCTCTGCTATTTATGGGTTGAACAAAAAAAACCTGAACCGATTGCCCTTCCACACATTTAATGTGGATGCAGGAATCCTCTCCGCTCTGTCATTGTATTCTGACAGTGAGACTCCCCCATACACTGTACACTGATCAGCACTGCAGCTGATTGACCTGTCCAATCCCCAGGCGGTGTTCTTTTGTGACGAAACACATTGGGTGGGGCCTACGGCGGTGACATCATCACGATTCTCTTGATCGTTAGATTGACTTCTCATGAGTGGGAACGGCTATAGATGGACCGAAATTTGGATGGTCCCTGTTGAACTGTCCGAATTTCAATCTGTCTATGGGCAGCTTTAGGATGCTGTACAGAGGAAATGGCTACAGATAAATAAATAACTGTAGGATTTGTTTAATCTCTGTGAATCACTGGAGTCCAGTCACGTTACTGGGTATATGTAAGGGTTTTCAACTAGTTTAACCACTTGCCAACCGCCAATATAAGTCTTCACTTTGAGGACGCATATCGTTGTTATGGAAGCAGCTAGCTGCCATAACCTCGGCATCACTGTGTTCGGCCTGCGGTCGGCTACAAGATAAAAGTGGTCTCTGTGGCGTATTCGCCGCAAGATCACTTTTATCGGCGGCGGGAGAAGGCCCCCCTTGCTGTGCTCCGCTGCCCTCCGCCGCTTACCGGAGCCGTCGGGCAGCGGCGGAGGCGATCCGGTCCTCTCACTGGCTGTGCATGGAGACGAGTGAGAGGAAGATGGCCCCCACCCGTCTCCATGACACTGCAGGGCGGAAGCGACGTCAAAACATCACTTCTGCCCATAGCTCTTAAAGGGCCATTTTTTAAAAATCTTTTTTTTTTTCATTGCATTTTAGTGTAAATATGAGATCTGAGGTCTTTTTGACACCAGATCTCATATTTAAGAGGTCCTGTCATGGGATGTTTACATTCCTTGTAATAGGAATAAAAGTGACACAATTTTTTTTAAAACAGTGTAAAAATAAAAAATAAAAGGTAAAATAAATAATAATAATTAAAAAAAAATGTAAACGCGCCCCATCCCGCCGAGCTCGCGTGCAGAAGCGAACGCATACATGAGTAGCGCCCACATATGAAAACGGTGTTCAAACCACACATGTGAGGTATCGCCGCGATCGGTAGAGCGAGAGCAATAATTCTAGCCCTAGACCTCCTCTGCATCTTTACTGTTTTTCTGTAAACATGCAACCTGTAGAATTTTTTAAACGTCGCCTATGGAGATTTTTAAGGGTAAAAGTTTGTCGCCATTCCACGAGCGGACACTGAAGCGTGACATGTTGGGTATCAATTTACTTGGCGTAACATTATCTTTCACAATATATAAAAAAAAATTGGGCTAACTTTATTGTTGTCTTATTTTTTCATTCAAAAATATGTAATTTTTCCAAAAAAAGTGTGCTTGTAAGACCTCTGCGCAAATACGGTGTGACAGAAAGTATTGCACCGATCGCCATTTTATTCTCTAGGGTGTTAGAAAAAAAATGTATAATGTTTGGGGGTTCTAAGTCATTTTCTAGCAAAAAAAAAATGTTTTTAACTTGAAAACAACACATCTAAAAAAGAGGCCTGGTCCTAAGGCTCGATTCACATTTATGCATGTTGCTTTTGAGTGTTTCTGCAGTGCTTTTTGCAGTGCTTGCTGCACTTTTGAACATGCATTTTTGCCGCGTTTTTTCCCTGATATGCGTTTTTTTTTTTTTTTACCTGTTTTTTTTTTTACAATATGGTTGCTTAGCAACCAGCTATATAAAATGTAAAAAAAAAAGAAAAAAAAAAAAAACGCAAAATGCAAATCTCGGCAAAAATGAGGTACTTGCATTTTGTATGCAGGTCCTTTGAATTCTATTACATGCAAAACGCTGCATTTTGCATGAAAAAAAGTCCCCGACCCTTTCCAAAAACGCAGAGGCACAAAAATGCATTGATGTGAGCTTGTTCCATAGGAACCCATGTTAAAAAATTTGCCTTCATTTCTGCAAAATGCATAAAAAAATGCATTAGTGTGAATCGAGCCTTAAGTGGTTAAGGCCCGTTCACAAGGGGCAATCAGCTCCTTGACCCCTGCAGGGCCATCTTTTACTGGCACGGAGATCCATTGTGTGCATTCCCATGCCGACCTCCTTTTGTTGACTATTGGGACACAGTATGACATGCGGGTGCCCAGAGTGAATTCAGGGACCCACACGCACCTGTATGTCCCAATGCAACACCTGTGCATCCCCATACTGATAAAAGACAGCCCTACACAGGGCACACAGCTATTCAACCTCTGTGAATGGGGCTTAACTAATCTTCCAGTGAACTGTAACAAATGTGTAGCACTATAGCAGAATAATGATATGTCAAAAGTAAATCACAGTCCCAGAAACTGTAACAAAAGTCTCTAATCCTGGCTCATCGTCTCCACTCTAATTCATCCCAAAGGTGTTCTATCGGGTTGAGGTCAGGACTCTGTCCAGGCCAGTCAAGTTCCTCCTCCACCCCAAACTCACTCAGCCATGTCTTTATGGACCTTGCTTTGTGCAATGGTCCAAATCATTTGATGGTGGTGGTGGGGGATTATGGTCTGGGGTTGTTTCTCAGGGGTTGGGCTTGGCCTTTTAGTTCCAGTGAAGGGAACTCTTAAGGCCTCAGCATACAGAGACATTTTGGACAATTTCATGCTCCCAACTTTGTGGGAACAGTTTGGGGATGGCCCCTTCCCCTTCCAACAAGACTGTGCACCAGTGCACAAAGCAAGGTCCATAAAGACATGGATGAGCGAGTTTAGGGTGGAGGAACTTGAATGGTCTAACCTCAACCTGATAGAACACCTTTGGAATGAATTAGAGCGGAGACTGTGAGCCAGGCCTTCATGTCCAACATCAGTGCCCAACCTCACAAATGTGCTTCTGGAAGAATGATCAAACATTCCCAAAGAGATACACTCCTAAACCTTGTGGACAGCCTTCCTAGAAGAGTTGAAGCTTTTATAGATGCAAAGGGTGGGCCAACTCAATATTGTACCCTACAGACTAAGACTGGGATGCCATTAAATTTCATGATAAATGCATATGTCCCAATACTTTTGGTAATATACAGTAGTGTATACATGTATACAGTGTGTGTATATATATATATATATATATATATATATTATATAAACATTAGCGTAAACTCCCAAAAATTGAGAATAACTTACAATAAATCAAATATAATAAGAATAAGTAAGGTTCTACGTTAAGCACTTGCCCTCCGGAAGATTTTTCCCCTAATGACCAGGCCATTTTTTGCTATTCGCACTGTGCTACTTTAACTGACAATTGTGCGGTCATGAAATACTGTACACAAACAAAATTGATATCATTTTTTTCACACAAATAGAGCTTTCTTTTGGTGGTATTTAAACACCACTAGGTTTCTATTTTTCGTGATATACAGGAAAAAACCCCAAAAAATTAGAAAAAAACTATATTTTTTTGCTTTCTGCTATAAAACATATCCAATAAAAAAAAAATTGAAAATCAAATTTTGACATAAATTTTGGCCAAAATATATTCTGCTACATGCTTTTAGTAAAAAAAATCCCAATTATTGATTGGTTTGTCTGACAGTTATAGCGTCTACAAACTGTGGGATATATACTGTAATTTTTACTTATTTATTTTTATACTACTAATGGGGGTGATCAGCAACTTATAACAGGACTGGGATAGTGTGACATCTTCAGTGACAATAATACAGTGATCAGTGCTAATTGTATGCACTGTCACTGTACTAATGACACTGAGTAGGAAGGGGTTAACAGCTAGGGTGATCAAATGGTTAAATGTGTGCCTAACTATTTGTAATGTGTGTGATATTTTCTTCTGTTACTAATGATCTTGTTTTTTTTTTCCCTGCTTAGCAGAGAAAAAAAAACAGCAATATCCCATCAGTGAACAGAGCTCTGTATTGTTTACAATCAGAGAGCTGTGTTCCGTGATTCACTGAGACGATCAGCGGGTGTCAGACACGTGCGCAGATCACGTTCTAGGTGCATGATCCAGCGCAGGGAGGCGGCAAGGTGGTCGGAAAGCAGTTAAGTCCTTTCGGATATAAACAATCCAAGATCCATTTGGTTTCTTTCTTGGCAA
The DNA here is from genome assembly GCA_037952925.1 of Lithobates clamitans. NCBI lineage: Eukaryota > Metazoa > Chordata > Amphibia > Anura > Ranidae > Lithobates > Lithobates clamitans. The sequence continues at coordinate 3,734,340 of JBBGZY010000691.1, read as the reverse complement.
TTTCTTGGATTAAATCTCTTCCTCTCCGGTTACTTGAAAGAAATCATATGGATCTTTAATATGGATTGTTTATATCCGAAAAGACATCTAAGACTTGGAATAGCTGCTTACTTTTTACTTGCTCTTTCATGTTACTCTTAAAAAGAATTTTCCTGTGCAATGCAAGGAGGTTGGGCAGTTAATGGTGTTGATTTACTAAAGGCAAATAGACTTTGCACTTTGCAAGTGCAGTTGCACTCATTTTACCCAGAGCTCTGCTAATTTCCATCATCCAATCATATGCAAGAAAACATGCAGTTTTTAACCACTTCAGCCCCGGTAGGATTTACCCCCTTCCTGACCAGAGCACTTTTTTGCGATTCGGCACTACGTTGCTTTAACTGACAAATGCGCGGTCGTGTGATGTTGTACCCAAACAAAATTGACGTCCTTTTTTTTTAACCACAAATAGAGCTTTCTTTTGGTGGTATTTGATCACCTCACCTATTATTTTTACTTTTTGCTATAATAAATATCCCCACAAAATATTTAAAATAAAACAAATTTTAGGCCGATATGTATTCTTCTACATATTTTTGATTAAAAAAAATTGCAATAAGCGTATATTGATTGGTTTGCGCAAAAGTTATAGCATCTACAAAATAGGGGATAGATTTATGGCATTTTTATTATTATTTTTTTTTATTAGTAATGGCGGCGATCTGCCATTTTTATCATGACTGCGACATTATGGTGGACACATCGGACACTTTTGACGCCATTTTGGGACCATTGTCATTTATACAGCGATCAGTGCTATAAAAATGCACTGATTACTGTGTAAATGACACTGGCAGGGAAGGGGATAAACACTAGGGGGCGATCAAGGGGTTAAGTGTGTTCTAACTATGGGGGGATGGGCTTCCACTGATATGACAGCGATCACTGCTCCTGATCACAGGGAGCAGTAGCTCCCTGTCATGTCACTAGGCAGAACGGGGAAATACCTCTTACAAAGGCATCACCCTGTTCTTCCACTCCGTGACATGATCGCGACATTGAGTCTGTGGTACCCGTGGGCACGGTCACGGATCCTGCAGCGGGTGCGCGCGCGCGCCCACAATGCTGCATCTTAAAGGGAACATACCTGTATGCCCATTTGCTCAGATGGGCCATTGTGCCAACTTAAATCATCGTGCGCTGGTCGGCTAGTGGTTAAAAAAAATCTTCCTTGCACCTGATTGGGTGTTCTTTACAAAGGGAAGCTTCACTACCAGCATTCACTAAGCTCTGGGCTTCAATTGATCTGCAAATTGCACAGTCTACGGTTTTTGCCTTTAGTAAATCAACCACCAATGTGTACCATAAATGATCCTGTCTGTACTGTACTGGCAGATCTCCTTATCAGTTGTAAACTAGATTTGGGTAAAAGATTAGAAGCTGGGCTTTTTCCTTGTAAGTTAATGAGAGATTGCTCAGATTGTTCAGAAATGTTTGCAATATTCTGCCATAAGACCTTCTCCTCAAAAAAAGTCATAATAGGTAAGAAATGTTTTTTTTTGTTTTTTTTTCTGGTATGCTGTATGAATGGAAACAATAATGGAATTTTCTCAAATTTGACTGCAAAAGTGAAAATACGCTTTAAGAAAGAGAATAGTAGCTAGGCAGATATGTGACATTCACAATGTACAAGTCCATATTTGTAACTACAAAGCAAATCTATTTTACTGTTCCAAGTTACCAGCGACTAAACTGTACTGTGAAGTCAGCGGTTTTGGGATTTTTCATTACGGGGAGTTTTGCTGTTTACATTTTTACATTACATTAATGGCACTTTTGATGTAAACCTGCATTGACTTTGGCAGTAAAATCAAAAGGGGAAGAGAGCCAATTAGACAAGGCAGACATCTGGCCAGAGACTTATGGGATTTTTATAAACAGTGGAGGAACAGTAAGGTTTCCGTGCTACATAAACCAATCAGATGCTTTGCAGCTTGGGGATCATGTGCAACACAACCACTTTTCTTCCCTCCAGATTTCACAATATGATCAGGAGTTGGCTACAATGTAGAGTTCTCAAGAAGTAAAATTATTATAGCAATGTGGTGTTACCATGTAAAAAGCCTTGTACCATGTTCCTATGTTTCTGATGAGCACAAAGTATTGTCATAGATACAGTATACATGTGGAGAAGTCTGTGCACACACAAATCACAACCACTGATATTTTTATTGAGTATTCCAAGTTATTACACCCAAAACAGCATGGGCAGTTATACCAGAATGTAAAAAAAACAAAACAAAACAAAACAAAATCTTGATGCTACATGAGTACACTGAAAAGTACGTGTCATTGGTGGTTGAAGTGCCATTTTAGTGGCTCATGTGGTTTGAGACATAGTGGGCTGATGATAGTAAAGATAAAGAACATATTAAACATAATAAGAAGACAAAATAATAGATACCTACTAAGAAACACAAGGAGGAAAAGATAATATCACCCCACATGTGATACATATTTGTAGGGCACCCAAGAACCAGAGATATTTTCTCAGGAAAGGCTTTTTTTTTTTAGAGAGAGAGAGAGAAATGCCATTTAAAACTATACAACATTCAAACAGGTCTATTTTCATTGACATACGTTTGTATCAGAGTAAGGAAGGTTTATATTTTGGGCCTCATGCACACTATGCTCTTCTGAACACTTTTCTTCTGACAGGAGAAAAGCAGTGTTAAAAATGCACCCAAAGCTGCGTTTTTCAAACATGTTTTTTTTTTTTTTTTTTAATTTATTTTTATTCAAATTTTCCTTATAAGACACAAAGACATAAAGACATATACAAATTGGTTGTCTAGCTTGTACAGGTAATATCGTAAGTACATCAGGTAAAAGAAAAAAAAATGAAAGGGAAAGAAAAAGAGAGAAATAGAGAAATACATCCATGCAATACAGTTTTAGCATGTAAGTGAAAAGGGGATTTTTGGAATTTTTGGGCCGCCCCCCCACTGCCCTTAAAGGCCTATACCTATTAACTAGGAATTACATTTAATCGTCGATTCTTGGTATCGTAACTGAAGCTAGTCCAACATTAGTAAGCAATGTTCATTTCCTCCAGCCACCCACTCCAAACCTTATTAAATTTCAATTGGCAGCCTCTATTAAGATAGGTATCTTTATATAGTGGAAGATTATCGTTAACCAAACGTTTCCACTGGACATTTGTGGGGGGATAGGGCTTCTTCCATTGAAATGTTATGGTTTTCCTAGCGTAAAATAGAAGCAAACCAATCATCGTGCGTTTAGCTACAGCAGGAACTAATTTTTTTATAAGGCCCAACATACAAATCTCCATAGACAGTGGTAGATTAGTGGATGCAATTTTATTGATTAGGCCTAGTACCTCCCCCCAGAATTGTTGTATCTTTGGACAATGCCAAAAGATATGGGAAAAATCTCCGGGGGTGTAGCTACATCTCCAACACTTAGGGGAGTGGGCAGGATTTATCAAATGAAGTCTGTGGGGAGTGAAATACGCCCGGTGGACTATTTTAAATTGGACTAACTTGTCACGTATAGAGACTAGCGAACTAAAAGGGAAGTCCCAAACACCATCCCAATCTTCGCCACTCAAAGCTGGAATGTCACGCTGCCAACGGGACAAAAGGCCGTCCAACGGAGGCAAAGACTCATAGATTAAATGCTGATATATGTGAGATGTAGGTTTTTTTGTACAACCGGATCTAAGAGTAGTCTCCAGTTTAGACTGTATTAATATACAGGACGAACGTGGGAATTGGGCTTCGAAAGCATGCAAAAGTTGAAGATAACGGAACTGATAGTGCTGCGGAAGATTATACTGGGAGGAAAGCTGACAAAAAGAAAGCAGTGAGGTGCAAGACACCACTTGTGAGATTAATTTTATACCATATCTAGTCCATATCTGGGGGTCAATAGATTTGTAAAAATGTGATAAATTGGGGTTTAGCCATAGGGGTGTATTAGGGGAAATTCCCATCTGGCTGTGTTTTTCAATAGCCAAGCCCATTTTCCAGGCCCGTAAAGTAGTAAGCATAGACGGAGTTAATAAGTGTGGGGCACATGGGCCTCTGTAAATTAGGTATTGAAGAGATTCCCAGGAGCCTGCCACGGTGGCCTCCAAAGCGGAGGCCACATTGGTTTTATCAGGATTTAGCCACCAGACCACTGTCACCAGCTGTGTCGCCAAAAAGTACTTATAGCAATCCGGAAAGGCCATGCCACCCTGCGATAGTGGCCTCATTAATGTAGTTAACTTATATCTCGGTGGTAAGGAGCCCCAGAGAAACTCTGAAAAGCGTTGGTTTAGTTTAATAAAGAAGGATTTAGGAATCCACTGCGGGGAATGGCGGAATAAATATATGAATTTGGGGATGACCTTCATTTTAAGCAAGTTGACCCTTCCCCATACCGATAGGGGGAGATTATTCCATGCCTTGAGTTTAGCTTTCATATCCCCCACTACCGGATCCAAGTTTAATTTAAGAAAATCTGAGGCTTGTGCAGAGACACAAGATATTTAAAGGAGTCAACCCACTTTAATGGGCTATCTGGAGAGGATGTCAATTTGGCTGCTTGATCTATTGGAAATAGAGTAGATTTTGGCCAGTTTACCCGGAGGCCCGTTACCATGGAGAAAGTGTTGAGGAGTGACAGAGCACCCTGAAGTGATGGACCCGCGTCCCCCAAAAATAAAACCATGTCGTCAGCATACAGGGCTACCCTCTCCTCCAGCATGCCTATCCTAAGCCCCTTAATATGAGGCGATGTACGGAGAGCCTCTGCAACTGGCTCTATAGCTAGAGCAAATAGAGCCGGAGAAAGAGGGCAGCCCTGTCTAGTTCCCCGAAACAGTTGAAATGGGGTTGAGAGTCTGGAGCCCAAACGAATCGATGAGATGGGACACCTATAGATCACCTGCAACCATGATATAAACCGTAGTGGAAAACCCATTCGACGTAGAGTCTCCCACAAAAAGGGCCACTCTACAGTGTCGAATGCCTTTTCTATATCTAGTAGGGCAATAGCTCTGGTACCGGAGTTGTTGTGTTGGGCATGAATATTGGTAAAGAGTCTCCTAAGATTAACGTCGGTTGACCTTTTAGGCATAAATCCTGTTTGATCAGAGTCAATAACCGAAGGTAATAATGGATATAGACGGGTAGCCAGCAGTTTGGTTAAGATTTTCAGGTCATTATTCAATAGGGCTATTGGCCTATATGAGGCACATAGCTCTGGGTCCTTAAGGTCCTTATGGGTCAAAGTAAGATAGGCCTGGTGCATTGAAAGGGGCAGATCACCCTTGGATAGGCAGAGGGTGTATAATTGGGCCAGGATGGGTGCCAAAAATGCTGCATGTGCCCTATAAAATTCTATAGGAAGGCCATCCGGCCCTGGCGCCTTACCCAAAGGGAAGGACCGTATAATTTTTAAAACCTCTAAGGCCGAAATAGGGCGTACCAACGATTCTCGTTCCTCATTCGACAGCCAGCCAAGTGCTAGTGGATCTAAAAGGTTTTGCAACATCTCTGGCTGGAAGTCGGGGGGAAGAGCAGAGGTATAAAGAGTTTGGTAAAAGGCTTTAAACATTTGTAAGATTTCTACCTGAGAGGTCACCTTATCCCCAGTTGAAGACCACAGGCCCGAAACCACTGTGGATGGATATTCATGCTGTGCCAACATGGCCAGGAAACGACCATTCTTGTCCCCCTGTTCAAATAGTCGCTGTCTACCTTTATGCATATCCAATCTTGTAACTTCCGTTAAATGTAAATTTAGTGAACTGCGGGCGGCATTTAATGCGTCAAAATGAGCTGCTGTAGGATCTGTACTATAGATTACTGTTTGATCCTCTACCATCTGTTGTAACCTGTAAGTTTCCCGGCCCTGCTGTTTCTTGACACTAGCGATAATAGAGATATATTGCCCTCTTGTATAGGCCTTAAAGGTGTCCCAGACCGTCTGTGGGGTCGAGGAGCCTTCATTAAGTTCCCAAAACTCAACTAGTCTGGGTGGGATAGTATCAGCCACCTCAGGGTGGGAAATCCACTGTGCCCCCAGCCTCCACAGGGCCGCATCTCGGCGTGCAGACGAGCGAAGCTCGATTACCAATGGGCTATGATCGGACAACCCACTGGGTAGGTATTTAGCCCCTATTACATCCGTCAACAGGATTGAATTAGAGAAGGCTAGGTCAATCCGTGAGGCAGTCCTATGTGAGGCCGAAAAGCATGAGTATGCCCTAATAGCCGGGTGTTTCCATCTCCATATCTCCTGTAGCCCCATTGCCTGTGCCCATATAGATAGTTCAGAGCTATAGTTTTTTGATGGGACTGGTCTGTCCAAATCTGGGGAGATAGTAGAGTTGAAATCCCCCATCACCAGCAATTTCGCTGGATAAAAAGGAGCTGCTTTTTCCAAAACCTTATATAATAAATCATGTGTAAAAGGTGGAGGAATATAAACATTTATGATTATATATCGCTGAGACCAGTGTGAAAACACCACCATTGCAAACTTGCCCTGGGGGTCCGTGCACACGTCCTCAATAACACAGGGGAATTTCTTGTGTATTAGGATTGAGACCCCTCTAGCATAAGAGGAGTAAGTCGCATGGATGGCCCTCTGAATCCAGGGTTTTTTTAGAGTTAAAACCTTGCTGCCTGTGAGGTGGGTTTCCTGTAGGAGAATAAAATGTGGAGAGTGGGTTTTTAGATATCTTATCAACAGTGCCCGTTTAAATTTAGAATTAAGACCTCTCACATTCCATGAAAGGACCGAAAAGGTTTCAGCTAAGGAAGTGGCCATATAGGTTTAAGAAGCCATGGCCAAGTAAAATGACTAGGGGAACACCATTTGGGGTAACTCACAAGCAGCATGTTTAGGTGCATTTAAACGTGTTCAGGCGCATCAAGCGTTTGGGCATTTGTTCATTTCATTGGTCAGAAGAGTAATTTATTCTGGACACTGAAATGTCAGCGGGTGGCCCTGCCCTGGCCTATATAAGAGCTGTCAAAGGGAAAAGACAAAAGTCGGCGGGAGCCCTGCCATGGAAGCAGAGTTTTTTCTGTATTTTTTTTTCTTTTTTGGGTCCGTCGGACGGCGTGATTGGGGACGGATGTACATCATGGGACACTTTTTTTGGTGAATGTGTAGGGGTACAATGTAACCGATACCCATTCACATGGGGGGAGGTGGTATCTGGGGGTCCCCCTGTTAAAGGGAGCTTACAGATACGATAAGCCCCCTGCCCGCAGACCCCAACAACCAATGGCCAGGGTTGTCGGGAAGAGGCTCTTGTCCCCATCAACATGGGGACAAGGTGCTTTGGGGGGCATGTGACCTGGTATGGTTCAGGAGGGGGGGTGCTCGCTTGTCCCCCCCCTATCCTGATCTCCAGGCTGCATGCTCAGATAAGGGTCTGGTATAGATTTTGGGGGAGCCCCCATGCCAAATTTTTTTTACATTTTGGCGTGGAGTTCCACTTAATACCATACCAGACCCCAAGGGACTTGGGGGGGGGGGGGCACGCCATTTTTTCCCTTGATTTTTTTTATCTATATTGCCGGGAGCCGGCAATACATTACAGCCGCAAGCAAGTTTAAATGACATTTTTTCCTTTAGAAATGTAATTTTGCTGTGGCACTGTTCTACACATCACACAGATAGGCCACTTTACAGGCAGACTAAGGGGACCCCCCCACCCAGGCATATTTAAAGGAATATTTAATTTTTATTCTTTCACTTTAAGCATTATTGAAATCACTGCTCCTGAAAAAAATGGTAATTTTAAAAACTTTTTTTTTGCATTGATGCATGTCCACTAGGGCAGTACCCGGGTACCATTATACTTTTTATGACAATAACTTGCATATAAGCCTTTAAAATGAGCACTTTTGATTTTTCATATTCGTGTCCAATAGACTTTAATAGGGTTCACATGTTCACTAGAACTTTTTGCCTATTTGCATGTTCTGGTGCGAACCAAACCGTGTGTTCGGCCTATCCCTACTGGAGAGTGCAAAATCTGGTGCACCTGTGCATGGTAGCCAATCAGCTTCTAGCTTCAGTTTGTTCAATTAAGCTTTGACAAAAAAAACTGAAAGCTGATTGGTTTCTATGCAGAGCTGCACCAGGTTTTGCACTCTCCGGTTTTAGTAAATCAACCCCTATGGCATATGCATTGTGGTGCGCTTCATCTGAAAAAGGCTTCATTCACAAGGGCATTAGTCCTGCACGCAGGTTCCTGCTGACCGAAAAAAGAATCAGTTTACTTGTTTTTATGCATTTAGACTTGCTTACATCCATTGCGTTTAAATATGTTTAGACATTGTTTTTTTTTTTTTTTCAATAAAAGCAGGGTTACAGAGAACAGGTTGTAGTGCAGCTTGTCATACATGAACATTGTACAGTCAGTAAGTAAATTAGTAAACAGGCTCCAGAGAAGGTTTGCAACCATATAAAACCATGTTGTACCACATCCAATATGACAAGTAGATATCTGATAAGAGGAGGCAGGAGTGGTCAATAAAGAGGGGAATATTGGAAATGGAGATAGGGTGAGTAAGGCTGAGGGAGGAAGCTATCTATAAGAAAAAGGGAAAAAGTATAGGAGTTATGGTAGAAAGGGGAAAGGAGAGGAAAAAAAAAAACAAACAAGAAAGGGAAGGCAAGAAGCCAGATGGGTCAGCGGGGTTACCCACTTGACCTCGGGAAGATTTTCCCCCTTCCTGACCAATCCATTTTTTGCAATACGGCGCTGCGTTACTTTAACTGACAATTGCGCGATCATGCGACACTGTACACAAATAAAATGTATGTCCTTTTTTTTCCCACAAATAGATCTTTCTTATGTCGATATTTAATCACATCTGCGTTTTTTATTTTTTGCGCTATAAACAAAGATCGACCGACAAGCTTGAAAAAAAAATATTTTTAACCTTTCTGCTCTAAAACATGTCCAATTAAAAAAAGTAAAAAATCATATTTCTTCATCAATTTAGGCCAATATATATTCTGCTTAGAGGCTGCGCGATTAATCGTTAAAAAATTGCAATCTCAATTCAATCCCCCCCTCACTATCTCTATGCAGAATTTCCCAATTCATTCATATAGCAAGTGTAAAGAGTTCTCTGCTCACTCAGAAAAAAAAAAAAAACGGGCAGCCTGCCACGTTTTTCACAACATTGTCATTGCTAGTAGAGAACCATTTCCTTCTTGGATCAAAGGGTCCGTGTGTAAATGAAGGAAGTTTAAGCACTTAGTCTAAACCTTTTTCTCACACTTGTTTCTTACAAAGTTAACATCAGTATTTTTTGCTAGAAAATTATTTGGAACCCCCAAACATTATATATATATATATATATATATATATATATATATATATATATATATATATATATATTAATTAATATATTTTTAGCAGAGACCCTAGAGAATAAAATGGTTCCACTGTATTTGTGCCGTGGTCTTTCAAACACAATTTTTGGGGAAAAAATACATTTCAATGAACTAAAAAAAAACTAAACAGTAAAGTTAACCCAATTTTTTTGTATAATGTGAGAGATGATGTTACGCTGCGAGAATCGCGAGAGAATCAGGATCTTTATTCTAAGCAAAATAATCGTGATTCTCATTTAGCCAGAATCATGCAGCTCTAACTCTGCTACATACTTTTGGCAAAAAAAATCCCAATAAGCGTATATTTCTGGTTTGTGCAAATGTTATAGTGCTTACAAACTATGGGATTTTTTTATTTATTTATTTTACTTGTAATGGCGGCGATCAGTGACTTATAACGGGACTGCGATATTGCAGCGGACGAATCGGACACTTTTGACACTTTTTTGACACATTATTACAGTGATCAGTGCTAAAAATATAATGGAAGGCATGGATCAGTGTTTCTGCTATACAGAAACACAGGATCCATGCCTTCTGTACTGACAGAACGGCAATCTGTCTTGTTTACATAGGCAGACTGACATTCTGTTAGTGTACCGAGCGATTAGCGGGTGCAGGCAGACATCGGTTCTCGGAACCCTCTGATGAGCTTCCACTTCCACTTCCACTTCAGGAGCGAGCCGCTGGCAGTGCGCACTCGCGCCTGATACCTAGAAGTGCAGGGAAACGTATATATACACATGATCCTGCTCAGCGCAGCCGTCCTGTAGCAGTAAATCTGCCAAAAGTGTAAAGTCTAACCATAAAAGCCATGTCTTCTTGAATGTCTTCTGTTTATTTTGGGAGGATATGGTGGTCTTCCATGCAACAAGTTTTGTCAACCTTACACAACCAAAGGGAATTTTTTCTTTTTTTGGGGGCGGGGGGGGGGGGATATCTTTACATTCTAAAAGGATGCAGAATTTAGTTGCATTCAAAAGGTGGCGGGGGATAGATTTTGAGTACATTTTGGTAGGGATTAAGGAACAAGGCTGGATCATCTGGCAGGGCAGAATATGTGGAGGAGTTACAGTACCAAAAAATGTTGGGAATATTGGGATTAAAGGTGTATAGGAACAATAGGTTTCTATACTATCTGGATAACATTTTATAATTTGTTTCTTGGAGCATATAGAGCAGGGATATGCAATTAGCCGACCCCCAGCTGTTGTAAAACTACAAGTCCCATCATGCCTCTGCCTCTGGGTGTCGTGCTTGTGGCTGTCAGAGTCTTGTTATGCCTCGTGGGACTTGAAGTTCTGCAACAGCTGGAGGTCCACTAATTGCATATCCCAGATATAGATGATCTTAATGAGAAATGGAGTTTATTTGAGGTTCTTGTTTTTTTTATGTAAGGGTATGCAACATAACAGATTAATATGACATGCCAGCACAGTCCTTACAAAGATTATCAGCGGTGACGAAGTGGAAATGAAAATAACATAGGTTAATTGGCACTATTCAAACTATATACCCTGTGTCAGTTTGGTGTCTAACAAGTCAGGGTCATATTCAATTTTAGGGAAAAAAATTAAAGACATACCGTATCTATCGACGTACAACACGCACAGGCGTAAAACACACAGCTTCAGGGAAAAAAAAAAATTTTAAATAAAGAACTTTGAAGCAAAATAAGGGTCATCAGTAACCATCAATGCAGCCTCACCAGTGCCCAGCGGCAGCCTCACCATTGCCCATTAATGCAGCCTGATCATCAGTGCCTATCTGCAGCCTCATCAGTGCAGCCTGATCAGTGCCCATCTGCAGCCTTGCCATTGCCCATCATTGCAGCCTGATCAGTGCCCATCTGCAGCCTCACCATTGCCCATCATTGCACCTGTTCAGTGCCCATCTGCAGCCTCTCCATTGCCCGTTAATGCAGCCTGCTCAATGCCCACCTGCAGCCTCACCTTTGCCCATAAATGCAGCCTCACCAGTGCTGGATTACACAGAGCCTGGACTCTCCTGTGTACTCGGCTCAGCGTCACCCACAGTCCCGCCTCCTGGTCCGGCTCCTATGATAGACATAACACTAGTCCAATGCCGGGAGATGTGACATCAATGCTAGGAGGCAGGACTGTGTGTGACTGCAAGCGCCGAGTACACAAATCCCGGCTCTGTGTAATCTGGTGGCGCTCATCCCCTCCTTCCCCTCTGAGGCAGCCAGGTATTGGCGTATAACACGCACCCGCAATTCGCCCCTATTTTCAGGGGGAAAAAGTGCGTGTCATACGTCAATAAATACGGTAACCATATGTAGAAAAATACTTGTAGTAACATGGCTCGCATGTACATACTAAGACCAGATCGCCTACAGGCATGCATCATTTGTAATGTAAAGGCAAGCAATGACCCTCTTCAAAAAGGGGGCACCCCGCTCAGCTCCAAAAAAAATGCCATAGCAAATATTTAGTGCATACCAAGAGACTTTTTGGAGTATTTTTTTTTTTTTAAAGAAGAAAGGTGGACACACTAGGTGTCTAAAAAGGGAAGAAGAAACGTAAGAGCTAGAAAAAAAGGTGCAGGGGGAGAAGAAAAAATAAGGGGGGTGTGTGTGTGTGGGGGGGGGGGGGGTTTAAGGGAACCTCTGTGAGGTTGACAGCATTCAAGTATTCGTCTGAAAAATGAAACATGTTCTAATATAGCCAGCACCAAGGTCCTTGTTTTAATAGACCCAGCCTGCTCCCAGAACAAATATCTCTTTATTTATTACAGGTACTTATGTGGCGCTGTCAATTTTGAAGCGCTTTACATCTATATATATATCCATATCTATATCTATATCTATATATATATATATATATATCTATATATATATCTATATATATATATATATATATATATATATATATATATATATATAGATAGATATATATATATATATATATATATATATATATATATATATAGATAGATATATATATATATATATATATATATATATATATATATATATATATATATATATATATATATATATATATATAGATATATATATATATATATATATATATATATATATATATATATATATATATATATATATATATATATATATATATATATATAGATATATATATATATATAGATATATATATATATATATATATATAGATATATATATATAGATATATATATATATATATATATATATATATATAGATATATGTAGATATATATATATATATATAGATATATATATATAGAACATTAACATCAGTCAAGGAGCTTACGATTTAAAGCCCCAACTCACATTCATACATATATTAGGGCCAATTTAGACAGGAGCCAATTAACCTACCAGCGTGGCTTTGAAGTGTGAGAGGAAACCCACGCAGGCACAGGGAGAACAAATTCTAGGTAGATAGTGCCGTAGTTGGGATACAAACCAATGACCCTGGTGCTGTCAGGTGGAAGTGCTAACCACGTAGCTACTGTGCTGCCTAGAGTGAAAGGGACACAATGGTACATCCCCAAATAAATTGGGGCTGATTTACTAAAGGTAAATAGGTTGTTCACTTTGAGCAGGAATCATCCCGAGAGCTTGGGTGTGGCTCTGTCATCTTTGCAATTTGAACAGCCTATTTGCCTTTAGTAAATCCACTCCATCGCAATAATATCCTTGCTACAGGGCTAGTAATTGGGATTGAATTACTAAAGACAAATAGGCTGTTTACTTTGAAAGAGAATTTGCACTTTATAAGGCAATTTTCCCCAGAACTTAATGAATGAGGAGAAGCTCTGCTGACTGCTATCATCCAATCATGTGCAAATAAAGATATTGTTTTTTTTTTCCTTGCACGTGATTGGATATTGTGTGCAAAGTGAATTTTCACCACATTCACTGGAAAGGAAAAAAAACCCTGCACAGTGTATCAATCTGTTAGTACAATATTTTTAAATATAAAGAGTAAGCACACCATATAACTAAAATGTTTTAGCAATAAAGTTGTATTGCATACACATAAAAATATACAATAGATAGAATTATTAAGGATAATTAGCACAGATATTCACTCCACTTTTGAATCCAACCAACAAAAATACATGCATGTACTGTATATAGGTACAGTGAGAACCACTTTAAGTGACTTTTAAAAATGACCACTAGGGATGTGCCAAACCCCCCCCCCCCCCGTTTGATTCGCATCCAGAACATGCGAACAGACAAAAGCTTCGTTCAAACACGAGAACACCGTTAAAGTCTATGGGACACGAACATGAAAAATCAAAAGTGCTAATTTTAAAGGCTTATATGCAAGTTATTGTCATAAAAAGTGTTTGGGGACCCGGGTCCTGTCCCAGGGGACATGTATCAGTGCTAAAAAAGTTTTAAAAACAGCCGTTTTTTCAGGAGCAGTGATTTTAATAATTCTTAAAGTGAAACAATAAAAGTGAAATATCCCTTTAAATTTCGTACCTGGGGGTGTCTATAGTATACCTGTAAAGTGGCCATTTTTTCCCGTGTTTAGAATAGTCTGACAGCAAAATGACATTTCTAAAGGGAAAAAAAGTCATGAAGTAATAGCGGCTATAGTGAATTGTCGGCTATAGTGAATTGTCGGCTTTAGTGAATTGTCTATGGGAGAAATCAGAAGTGCTAATTTTAAGGGTTAATATGCAAGTTATTGTCATAAAAAGTGTTTGGGGACCTGGGTTCTGCCCCAGGGGACATGTATCAGTGCAAAAAAAAGTTTTAAAAACGGCAGTTTTTTCGGGAGCAGTGATTTTAATAATGCTTAAAGTGAAACAATAAAAGTGTAATATTCCTTTAAATTTCGTACCTGGGGGGTGTCTATAGTATGCCTGTAAAGTGGCGCATGTTTCCCGTGTTTAGAACAGTCCGAGTGCAAAATGACATTTCTAAAGGAAAAAAAGTCATTTAAAAGTATTAGCATTAGCGTCGGCTATAATGAATTGTCAGTCTGGCAATACACATAAAAGTTCATTGTTAAAACGGCATGGGATTTCCCCACAGGGGACCCCTGAACCAAAATTAAAAAAAAAAAAAATGCGTGGGGGTCCCCCTCAAAATCCATACCAGACCCTTCGGGTCCCCCTCAAAATCCATACCAGACCCTTCAGGTCTGGTATGGATTTTAAGGGGAACCCAAGCCAAAACTTTTTTAAAAAATGGCGTGGGGTCCCCCCAAAAATCCATACCAGACCCTTATCCGAGCATGCAACCTGGCAGACCGCAGGAAAAGAGGGCTGGACGAGAGAGCGCCCCCCCCCCTGAACCATACCAGGCCACATGCCCTCAACATTGGGAGGGTGCTTTGGGGTAGCGGCCCCCCCAAAGCACCTTGTCCCCATGTTCATGGGGAGAAGGGCCTCATCCCCACAACCCTTGCCCGGTGGTTGTTGGGGGTCTGTGGGTGGGGGGCTTATTGGAATCTGGAAGCCCCCTTTAACAAGGGGACCCCCAGATCCTGGCCCCTCCCTGTGTGAATTGGTAATGGGGTAAAAATGTACCCCTACCATTTCACAAAACAAGTGTCAAAAAGGTTAAAGAAGACAAGAGACGGTTTTTGACAATTCCTTTATTAACTTCTTCTTCTTTCCCCGCTTCTTCTTCCATCTTCTTTCTTCTGGTCTTCCTTCGATGTTCTTCTTCTTCCTCCATCTTCTTCTTCCCATGCTTCTTCCTCCAGTCTTCTCGTCCGGCTTCTTCTCCGCTTCATCCTCCGCACAATCCGTCTCAGTGGGAGTCTTCCACTGTGTGACGCTTCTGTTCAGGTGACAGTTCTTATATAACGGAGGGCGGGGCCACCCGGTGACCCCACCCCCTCTGACGCACGGCGACTTCCCTATGGCTTTCCCTGTGTTGTCAGAGGGGGCGGAGTCACAAGAAGAAGCAGGGAAAGAAGAAGAAATTATTAAAGCAATTGTCAAAAACAGTCTCTTGTTTTTTTTTTACCTTTTTTGACACTTTTTTTGTGAAATGGTAGGCCATTACCAATTCACACAGGGGGGCAGGATCTGGGGTCCCCTTGTTAAAGGGGGCTTCCAGTTTTCGATAAGCCCCCCGCCCGCAGACCCCCACAACCACCTGGCAAGGTGGTTGCCTCCCAATGTTGAGGGCATGTGGCCTGGTACAGTTCAGGGGGGGCACTCTCTCATCCCCACCTCTTTTCCTGCGGCCTGCCAGGTTGCATGCTCAGATAAGGGTCTGGTATGGATTTTTGGGGGGCCCCACGCCATTTTTTTTTTTAAATTTTGGTGCGGGGTTCCCCTTAAAATCCATACCAGACCTGAAGGGCCTGATATGGAATTTGGGGGGACCCCCACACATTTTTTTTTTTAATTTTGGTTCGGGGTTCCCCTGTGGGGAATTCCCATGCCGTTTTTATCAATGAACTTTTATGTGTATTGCCGGACCGACAATTCATTATAGCGCTAGTACTTTTAAATGACTTTTTTTCCTTTAGAAATGTCATTTTGCACTCGGACTGTTCTAAACACAGGAAACATGCGCCACTTTACACGCATACTATAGACACCCCCCAGGTCCGAAATTTAAAGGACTATTACACTTTTATTGTTTCACTTTAAGCATTATTAAAATCACTGCTCCCGAAAAAACGGCCATTTTTAAAACTTTTTTTTGCACTGATACATGTCCCCTGGGGCAGGACCGAGGTCTCCAAACACTTTTTATGACAATAACTTGCATATCAACCCTTAAAATTAGCACTTTTGATTTCTCCCATAAACTTTTAAAGGGTGTTCTGTGGCTTTTGAATTTGCCGTGAACTCCCCAAATTGTTCGCTATTCGGCGAACGGGCGTACAGTCAATGTTCGAGTCGAACTCATGTTCGACCAGAACATAAAGCCCATCCCTAATGACCACTTCTATAGACTGTACCTGTATACATACACATATTTTTGTTGGTTGGATTCAACAGTGGAGTGAATATCTGTGCTGTATTATGCTTGATGTGGTATGACATACTTGGATTTTTGTACCTATTGCATAAATGTATGTATATACAGTACCTAATACAATTTTATTGCTAAAGCATTTTTTGTTATATGGTGTGCTTTCTCTATAATTTTAAAATTATTGTACAGAGCCCAGGGGTGCCGAACCAGTGCCCCGTGGAGCCCCCTGATGTGGCCCGCGACCTCCTGCTTTGGGATGGCTGGTTGACAAGCCCAGATCACAGGTTGCCGACCCGCTATCCGAGAGCATCAGTTTTGTGAATAAAGCCGGCAGTAGATGAAGCAAGCGGCTGCGGAGCAGAGACACATAAGCTGATGCTTCCTGTATAGCGCCCCCTCCTGTCACAGATGGAGTGATACTGAATGCACTCTACCTGGGACAGCAACAGCCAGTGAAACCTGAATGGAAGACTGTTATTAAAGGTACGTTTATTTTTAAAATCACAGTGTATATATGGGCATATCTCTTCTGCAGGGGTTACTGGACTGCTTTCAAACTGATCCGCAGGTGCATCGCAGTGCACCTGTGGGTTACCTGCACTAATCCATAGTCTTCTGTTATTACCTGCAGGTTTGGTGCGCTTTCTGAAAGTGCACTACACCCGCAGGATAAATGGCAAAGTGCAAGTAACCCGCTGGAAAGCCACGGGTGCACTGCACTACACCTATGGCGTGGGTAAACCGCAGTGCATCAGTATGAAAGCAGCTTTAGGCCCCTTTTCACACAATCGGTCCGACCCAATCAGATCCTCCATTCACCTCTATGGAGCTGCAGATGTAAACAGACTTGTGTTTGTTTATATCCGCCTACCTTCAATCCAATTTGCTTAAAAAAACAGAAGGGGATCTGTCCCCTTCCATCTAGGAAGATTGGATTGGATCAGAGGGAAGATTGGATCGGATGGCTCATAGAGTAGAGTGAGTTTTGTCTGTATCTGCTCTGCATATGCAGAGTGGACACGGACCTGTCATCTGCCCTCTCAGCTCATTGTGGCCCTTTCTCTTCTCTTCTCTTCAAGGCCACTGCCTTAGCCTATAGCCTTCTCTATATACCTAAAATGATTGTGCTTACAGCAGAGCCAGAAAACTGACCAGGCTGGGAAGGATGTGCTTCTATGTCTAGCATGGCCAGCATGATCAGTTTGAAATACAAAAGCAGGAGACCTGCAAGGTCACCAGGTATTTCACACAAAAGAAGATATACGGTATAAAGAGAACAGGATTCATGTTAACACGCATACATGGTACAACAGACGTGTCTATATCAGAAATGTGAAATGTTGGAGAGCATACACTTAAGCTGCCTACACCTGTGCTTTAAAAATCATATGCCTGTACAAAATAAAAAATAGTGGTGTTA
Source organism: Lithobates clamitans (assembly GCA_037952925.1). Classification (NCBI taxonomy): domain Eukaryota; kingdom Metazoa; phylum Chordata; class Amphibia; order Anura; family Ranidae; genus Lithobates; species Lithobates clamitans. Next base: position 3,716,578 of record JBBGZY010000691.1, on the reverse strand, counting down.
CAGCGTGATCCTACGGCCATTTACAATAATATCTCTCTTTGCCATTTTTTTTAATGCAGGAAGAGTGGAAGAGAGACAAAGGGCAGCACAGAATAGCATAACGAAATGTTGTTCTCTATGCAGTAACATATTATCTGTTCCCTCCGAGCCCGCCATAAACAGACATCAAGCTGTGCTTTTCCCTCATGTTTCTCTGATGTCTATTTATGGCAGGCTTAGTGGGGACAGCAAACATGCCTGAACTTCTCTACGTCATCCGTTTGAGTGAGCAGTGGGCAACCATGTGAACTTTGTCTAAGAAGGGTACACATATCACATACATAGCATGTGCCCCCATCATTCTGATGTACATCATTGATGCAAATTCTGCAACCAAGAATTCAATAACTGCTAAGGCACTCTCAACTCATTTCCATTCAGCATGAGGAAGACGATGAAGAAATTCTACTCTAAGTCTTATGATAACACGACATAAGTGCCTTGCTTTATTGTTATATTCTTATTAGTCGTACGTGTTTTTGCATTAGTGGAATCAAGTTTAAAGCTTTCATCAATGGGAAACACAAAAGCAGCTTAGAAGTCCTGCTGTCTGACGGTTTCCCAGCAGCGATGGAGTTAGCGGGCTGCAGGTACAGTCTGAGCTGTAGACCAGCAGTGTAAAGTGAGAGGATTAAGCTGGAGTGCTGATCTGTAATTTAGTGACTGCTACCAAAGCTCCTGGAAAATGAGTCTGGAGGTTTGAAGAGGACTGTGTCCGCAGGTGTCTGATCCGTAGATTTACCCTTTGCATAAAACCTATATATTTTCTGCCCTGGCAAGTGTAAATTGCCTCTCTTGCTGTAAAGTCAGAAAGATCAGTTTTTAATCAATACATTGCTTCCTCGGCCTGGTTACAGGTAAGCTCTGATAGACAGGGCTTGGGTTTTTATCTCAGCAAAGCCAGTGAATATCAGAAGTAAGCGCTGGTAAATGTACAAAGCTAATGTCCAATGACAAATGCTTTCTATCTCAGGGGAAAGATTTATTGGTCGAATGTAAGTAGAACGGTTGAGACTGATTCAGCGCAGGCGATATGTCATGGGGATGCCATTTTCTATCAAGAGAGTCAGTGCAGATTCTTGTTCACAGGAAATTAGAGCACACGTACTTATGTGTTGGCAGCAAGAACAAGGTGGCAAGAAAGAAAATATATATTCTGAGTATTTTCAAGGAGGCTCCATGATGTCTACACACCTAAAGTGTCCCAAATGCAGAATGCAACAAACATAAATCTTGATAGGTTTTACATTTGTTTAAAGTAAACCTGACATTAGAGAAATGTGGAGGTAGGCATTGCTTCATTCTGCAAATAATAGTTGTCTTGCTGTTCTACTGATACACCATGTGTATATAAAGGCTTTTTTTTGTAGGGTTGGGTAAAGCATGGAAGGGGTAGACTATTTTCTACGTTTTTATTCCCAGTGGGGAGTTTTAGCCCTTTATTGGTTCTTTTGACCACCAGGACAGAAAGTAATGGAAAATCCCCAATTTTAGAGTTGACCCTAGCTATACTGATGCCATGTTGGTACTCAGCCAATAAAATTTGTGTAGGGATTGGACTTAAACAGAGGTTTACCGTTGAAATTACCATATTATGTTTAGAACTAAACTTGGCCTTGCTGTTCAGTAGAATGATAATTGGGTGAAATTAGATTTTGGTTTTAGAAAGTGTAATGCCTTCACTGTTCCCTAATGACTAACACCACCTGTTGATCATTATTGGATTTTGAAACCCTGCACCATTTACATCTAGGAAGAGGACCAGTGTCAGAGAGGTTACCTGGTTGGGCGTCGGTGCGCGCCGGGGCGCGTTGGTGCGCGTGTTCCTGTGTGTGCTGGGGTGCGTGCTTCTGGGGGCACTGGCGTGTCTGATCCGGCTGGCCATTGTGTGCGCGGTGGTGCCCGGGCGCGCGCGTATGCGTTAGCGCGTGTCCGCCTATGGGCATTGGTATGTGTGTGCGCCTGGTGCTGCTGGTGTGCGCGCCAGTGTCCGGGGGCGTGCGTGGCATTTGGCGCCAATCAGCCTATTTAGGCTTGCTGCAATCTCTGATTGATTGCCTGATCAACAGCTCTTGTGCCAAGTTCCGTGATCCTCTCTGTGTTCCTGTGTTCCTGAAGTTCTGATCTGTTAAGACCCGGCTTGCCTATTGGACCTCCTTGACTGCTGCCTTAACTCATCAGACAAGGGACCCGGTTTTGCTGGACTCCTAAGGCGCAGCTGGCCTTTGAAAAACTCAAGGCTTAGTTTACCTCAGCCACCATTCTTAAGCATCCCAATCCAGCCCTACCTGTCGTATTGGAAGTTGACGCATCCAAAATTGCGGTAGGAGCTGTGCTCTCGCAAAGGCAAGGCGCCAAAGCCCTCCTGTATCCTGGGGGATTTTTCTCACGTAAACTCTCATCTTCAGAAAGGAATTATGATGTGGGAGATCGGGAACTTCTGGCCATTAGGGCAGCTTTAGAAGAATGGCGTTATCTTCTGGAGGGTGCTGCTCACCCCATTTTGGTCTACACAGACCACAAAAATTTAGAATACCTGAGAACGGCTAAGAGACTAAAACCTCGGCAGGCCAGATGGGCACTTTTTTTTTCCCGATTCCAATTCCACATTACCTAGAGACCCGGATCCAAGAATGTCAAGTCTGGTGCGCTCTCTCGCATGTTCCACGACTCAGAAAAAGCCCTACCTCCAGACACCATCCTCCCTTCTGGGAATTTCCTGCTGCTTCAGGAAGACCTTGTCTCTCAAATTAGATGGGCCTCTATGGGGATGACACCACCTGCTGAAGCTTGTGCCAAAGACAGGCTGTTTTGGTATGAAAACAAAATTGTGGTCCCCGAGGAGCTAAAAGTACGGGTATTAGAACTTTGCCATGACCATAAGTTGGCCGGACACTTTGGCTCACAAAAAACAATCAACTTAGTACAACGTACCTTCTGGTGGCCTCATCTTGTTAAAGATTGCAAGGAGTATGTTGATTCTTGGACTTTTTTATTGAACTCCCCCCATCAGAAGGTTTTTCTTCCATATTCGTTGTGGTTGATAGGCTGTCTAAGATGGCCCATTTCCTTCCCATGAAAGGTACCGCCTCGGCTATGGAAACAGCTACTATCTTCATCAGAGAAATTATCAGATTACACGGAGTGCCAACGAACATAGTTTCTGATCGAGGTGTCCAGTTCACCTCCAGATTCTGGAAAGCCCTCTGCGGCTCCTTGGAAATCGAATTAGCGTTCTCCTCGGCCTATCCTCCCCAGTCAAATGGGCAAACTGAAAGGACGAATCAGACTTTGGAGCAATATCTCCGCTGTTTTTCTGCATTTTCCCAGGACGATTAGGCCTCCCTGCTCCCTATCGCGGAGTTCTCTTACAACAACTCCTTGCACTCAGCTACCAATCAAACACCATTCTATGCCAATTATGGCTTCCACCAATCCTTTTTGCCTGGGTCAATACCCGAGTGCTCCGTTCCTGCAGTATCCGAAACCTTGGATTTCTTTTCAACAAACAATAAACTACTACAGGATACCATGGCCAAAGCTCAGGAATACTACAAGAGAATGTTCGACAGGAAGAGGCGTGGAGAGCTTGTTTTGAAACCTGGCAACCCAGTATGGTTATCCACCACTAACCTGAAATTGGCCTGTCCGTCCAGAAAACTAGGCCCTAAGTTCTTGGGTCCTTTCTTGGTAAGGAGGAAAATTAACAACATGGCCTATGAACTTGACCTGCCTAACTCTCTGAAGATACATCCAGTCTTCCACGTGTCTCTTTTGAAACCGGTTACTCCCAATTCCTTTGTTGGCTGTAGTATTGGTCCACCCAAGCCTATCCTAGTCAACGATGAAGAGGAGTTTGAAGTGGAGCCAATTTTAGATTGCAGAAGAAGGTGCAACCAAACCCAATACCTCATAAAGTGGAAGGGCTATGGGCCTGAAGACAACTCGTGGAAGCCAGAAAGCAACTTCAATGCCAGAGGGCTCTTGCAGTCATTCAAAGATTCACATGCCTCCAAGTTGGCTCAGCTGGGCATCCAGAGTCTGCCCTTGAGGAGGGGGCACTGTTAGAGAGGTTACCTGGTTGGGTGTCCGGGGGTGCACTCGGGCACGTGCGGGTGCGCGGGCGCCTGTGTGTATCGGCGCACGCACGTGCGCGGTGTTTGGCGCCAATCAGCCTATTTAGGCTTGCTGCAATCTCTGATCAGTGCTGCCTGATCAACAGCTCTTGTGCCAAGTTCCGTGATCCTCTCTGTGTTCCTGTGTTGCTGTGTTCCTGAAGTTCTGATCTGTTACGACCCGGCTTGCCTATTGGACCTCCTTGACTGCTGCCTGAACCTGACCCCGGCTTGTTTGACCCCGCTTTTGGCTTGCTCCTTTTGTACTTCTGCTGCCAGCCCGTTGCCAACCTCTGCCTGTGTGTGACCAGCCTAAAACAGCTCCTGCTCAGCATCTGTTCCTATTGTTCCTGAGTTTCACCTGCTGCTTGGAAGACCACCTTTCTTCCAGATCCTTACTCCGACCCTCATACCACTCCGCACTCGTGGGCTTCCTGTCTGCTCTATCAGGGGCCCCGAGTCGGATACGTAAGGGAGCCTACCACCTGCCCAAGTGGACTCACCGGTCTGGTAAGTGGGAGACCTGACAACCAGGTATTGCTGTATGTCCTCTGTAAAGGGTACACCTTCTAGTCCGCTTTACAATTATGTTTGTACTGTATTTAGACACATTTAGACAGGAAAAGCCTGAGGTCCCATGTCTCATTGGCTTTGGTTTGGGTGTTCGGCAGGACCTGCTACACACTAGGTTTGGACCCAAAAGTGTGTTCCTTGACATGGCCTGAAGGCTGAGATTACTAGGAACCTGAGAAAGGTAAACCAGAGGGATGATTACTTGGGTCTCAAAAGGTAATAGTCATACCAGACCCTGGTAATGAACTGGGGGGGACCCATGCTGTTTTTTTCAATGAATTTTATCTATATTGCCGAGACCTGACAATTCATTACAGCCGCGATCAGTTTTAAATTACTTTTTTTCTATTAGAAGTGTCATTTTGCTGTGGTACTGTTCTAAACACGGGAAAACTCTGCCACTTCACAGGCATACTATAGATACCCCTCCAGGCACAATATTTAAAGGAATATTTCATTTTTATTGTTTCACTTTAAGCATTATTAAAATCACTGCTCCTGAAAAAACAGCCATTTAAAAACTTTTTTTGCACTGATACATGTCCCCTGGGGCAGGACTCGGATCCCCAAACACTTTTTATGACAATAACTTGCATATAAGCTTTTAAAATTAGCACTTTTGGTTTTTCATGTTAGTGTCCCATAGACTTTAACGGGGTTCGAATTTGCCGCGAACACCGCATAATGTTCGTTGTTCGCCAAACGTCCGAACAACCAACGTTCGGCCTGAACTTATGCTCGGGCAGAACCGTTCGCCCATCCCTAACAGCAATTCTTCTGTGTCTTTATGCATTGTATGTCCTTCAGTGCCCAGTACTATAAAATGACATCATATTTGTGAGTCAAGTGAAGGGAGCTATGAGATGGGTAGTTCATCAGACTGATAACTGTTCTGCCTGTTCATGTATCTGGACCACATATCACAGAAATCTTTGCTACCATCAGAGGGACTGTTGGGAGGAGCTATAAAAGAAGCCAGAGATCCACCCGTCACTCTCTTCCTCCTGGGCCTCATACGAGATGGACCTCCATGCAGGGAGAGAGAGGTTGCGGCCTAATACGTGGTCTAACATCTGCCCACCCAAACCAGAAGGGCCTAGCTCCGTGGGTTGCCATCGGACGTCTTTACTGCGCCAATACAGTGACCAGCCAGTGTGTGAAGCTGCAAAAGGAAAGATCAAAGCGACGCATTTGCTGCAGAAGCATCGCTACACTGGAAGCTGTTCGGAAAACATCACATCTACCTAGTTGTTAGTGAGAGGGCCGATCGTCCAACTTTTTTCTGCACCCTTGTCACGTTATCACTGGGACATTTTCGTATTAGACACAGCCGACCACCTTATGAACACTTTCCTGAATTTAGCTGAACACTGTGGTTAAACCCTTTAACTTTACTCTCTACAAGGAACTTAGTACATCTCACTACACCAAATCGGATTACAAATAATGAGCTCTGACGTACTGGTGAAGAACCAGATCTGCAACTAGGACATTAATGTTTGAGTTACACAAGGGCCCTTGTACCATCTTCTCTAGGCCTGAGCTCTCATTTCTAGAGTCGTTGTACTCTGCCAGGTTACCTCCTTTAGTGAGTCAGTCTAGTCCATTTTAGTTAGCCATCTATAGGGGAAAAGTATTACCTCTTTAAGGAAGTTTTTATAACGTGTTGTATATTTGTTATTACCTTGTTTTGACTTTCGGAGTAATACTTTTGCTGAGCTGGCACTGTCAGCCCAAAGCACAGCAGATTTATTCCCTCCTTGTGTATCACTCTTTCCAGTTGACTCAAGTAAATACTTTCAGAATCTAAATACACCGATTTGTCTGATTCATTACTTTGCAGCAGTATTCATTACTTTGCCTGGCACTCTGGGTTCAGCAAGATGTCTGAACCCAGAGTGCCAGGTGCGTTGAAATGTTCATCAGGTCATGGCAGTGCAGATGAGCAGGTAATTCCAAGCAGTCCCTAGGGGCAGTGCTACAGAAGTCACAAGACTGCTCTAACTGCTGATGAGAAAAGGTATTTAGAAGTTTATATTTACTAAAATAATTGCATTTCCATGTTCTGTTTACTGTGAGAGACCAGATATAGTGAATGAAGTGTCCTGGGTTTAGTAACACTTTAAGTAATGAGTATAGTTTGCAAACAAATGAACAAAATATAACATTGCAGTGTTACAGATTAGGCAAAATATGACGAAGCTCACAGTTAATTAGAAGCCTGTGTGTTACATCTACAAATGAAGAGTTATATTTTTTTGTTTGTGATAGGTCAAAACATCCAAACTTCTGGAAGGTGTAATAGAAAGTGTAGAACTATGCAAATAATTATGTGCGCCAAATGAGAAATTGGGTGGTAGGGCCATAATGGTCATTTATTTCATCTAATCTATGAAAATTAAGTTGGTGTGATTTGTTTTTTAGTGTGCTTAGTTGTGGTAACACTGAGGTAAAGTTGATTTAAAGGTAATGTATAGCAGTTTTGAATATTTGTTTTTACCCTTTTTGTGTATTAATTGTATTTAGGTCCAACAAAATTAAAAAATTTTAAACATGCTTAAAATTGTATTTTTCTTTTTTAGTAAGGTAAACATGAACTACGTAGGTTACTGATGGATTACTGATAGCAGAACCTACGCCAGCTAACTCAACACAACCAGCCACCCAGTGCAGTGCAACCAGCCTGCAAAATTGTGAATGAAAGTGAATGCCAAGTTTCTCACTGAAGCTAAAAAAGTAAGATACAGTTCCTTGAAAAGGTATTTATACCCCTGGACATTTCCCACATTATTTTATTGGGATTTTATGTGATAAACAAAGTGACATATAATTGTGAAATGGAAGGAAAATGATAAATGGTTTTCAATTTTTTTTACAAAGAAATAGCTGAAAAGTGTGGTGTGCATTTGTATTCAACCCCCTTTACTCTGATACCCCTAACTAAAATCTAGTGGAGCCAATTGCCTTCAGAAGTCACCTAATTAGTAAATAGAGTCCACCTGTGTGTAATTTAAGCTCAGTATAAATATAGCTGTTCAGTGAAGCCCTCAGAGGTTTGTTAGAGAACCTTAGTGAACAAACAGCACCATGAAGGCCAAGGAAAACACCAGACAGGTCAGGGATAAAGGTGTGGAGAAGTTAAAAGCAGGGTTAGGTTATAAAAAAATATATTCCAAGCTTTGAACATCTCCCGGAGCACTGTTCAATCCATCATCTGAAAATGGAAAGAGTATGGTACAACTGCAAACCTACTAAGACATGGTTGTCCACCTAAACTGACAGGCCGGGCAAGGAGAGCATTAATCAAAGAAGCAGCCAAGAGGCCCATGGTAACTCTGGAGGAGCTGCAGAGATCCACAACTCAGGTGGGAGAATCTGTCCACAGGACAACTATTATTCGTGCTCTCTACAAATCTGACCTTTATGGAGGATTGGCAAGAAGAAAGCCATAAGAAATCCCGTTTGCAGTTTGTGAGAAGCCATGTACAGCAAACATGTGAAAGAAGGTGCTCAGGTCAGATGAGATCAAAACTGAACTTTTTTGGCCTAAAAGCAAAACGCTATGTGTGGCGCAAAACTAACACTGCACATCACCCTGAACACACCATCCCCCACCATGAAACATAGTGGTGGCACTGTGGCAGCATCCTGTTGTGGGGATGCTTTTCTTTAGCAGGGAAAGGGAAGCTGATCAGAGTTGATGGAAAGATTGATGGAGCCAAATACAGGGAAATCTTAGAAGAAAACCTGTTAGAGTCTGCAAAAGACTTGAGACTGGGGTGGAGGTTCACCTTCAAGCAGGACAATTACCCTAAACATACAGCCAGAGCTACAATAGAATGGTTTAGATCAAAGCATATTCATGTGTTAGAATGGCCCAGTCAAAGTCCAGACCTAAATCCAATTGAGAATCTGTGGCAAGACTTGAAAATTGCTGTTCACCTATGCTCCAATCTCCAATCTAACAGAGCTTGAGCTATTTTGCAAAGAAGAATGGGCAAAGATGTCACTCTCTAGATGTACAAAGCTGGTAGAGACATCCCCAAAAAGATTTGCAGCTGTAATTGCAGCAAAAGGTAGTTCTACAAAGTATTCACTCAGGGGGCCGGATACAAATGCATGCCACACTTTTCACATATTTATTTGTAAAAAAAATTTGAAAAACATTTATCATTTTCCTTCCACTTCCACTATGTGCCACTTTGTGTTAGTCTATCTATCACATAAAATCCCAATAAAATACATTTATGTTTTTGGTTGTAACATGATAAAATGTGGATAATTTCAAGGGGTATGAACACTTTTTCACGGCACTGTATGTTTTACAATGACATTTATATTATTATACTTCTTTAAGTTTTATTCAAATTACCCTTACTTTTTAATGAGGCCTTGCTAGGTTATCTCTGACAAAAAAAGCACTGAACCCTGGTGATCTTTGATCTCGTCCATGTTGTCCAGATATATACAGTGGGGAAAATAATTATTTGATCCCCTGAAGATTTTGTAAGTTTGCCCACTTACAAAGAAATGAAGGGTCCATAATTTTTATCATAGGTGTATTTTAAATGATAGAGACAGAATATTATCCAAGAATCTAGAAAAAACACATAAAACAAATGCTAAGAATTAAGTTGCAGTTCAGTGAGTAAAGAAAGTATTTGATCCCCAAGCAAAGCATGACTTAGTTTTTGGTGGAGAAACCCTTGTTGGCAAGCACAGAGGTAAGACGTTTCTCGCAGTTGGTTACCAGGTTTGCACACATCTCAAGAGGAATTTTGATCCGCTCTTCTCTACAGATCTTCTCTAAATCCTTAAAGTGTTACTTAACCCACAACAGTAAAATCAGTCTGTATATGCAGCATAGCATGCTTGTTATACTCACTGTGGAACTTAAGGGGTTAATCCTCTGCATTGTGTAAAAGGGCTGTTTTATCCTGTATGCACACATCCTCCCCCTTCTGCACTGTCTATCTGGGGAAGACCAGCTAATACAGGCAGGGTAGTGGACCTGACCAAAGCAATCTCCTGCGCTCAGGTGTCTAGATAATCGGTGTGTAATGTGATAAGGCCAAAAAACTTCAGTGGTGTCTGCCGTCTTGCAGCCCTCTTCAGAATATGGGTATTCTTAGACTACAAGAGAAACAAAAGAAAGAGAGGGCGCACCGACCTAGTGCATTACCACTGATGGCGTTTATTAAAAGAGTAAAATAACAAATAAATACTCACAAACAAGCCTTTATTCATGCTTGTTTGTGAGTATTTATTTGTTATTTTACTCTTTTAATAAACGCCATCAGTGGTAATGCACTAGGTCGGTGCCCCCTCTCTTTCTTTTGTTTCTAGTGTAGTGGACCTGCGCATACTCAGCTGTGTCTTTTATGCTGGAGATAACAGTTTTTTCTTCTCAGAGCTAGCCAGGTCACATGATAGTGATATCACACATGTGGGCGTGTATACAGGCTGCAGTGAAAATCTCCTCCTTCCTGAACTCTCAGCACTGGAGAAACTATGCAGTTTATCATGTAACCATAGTATACAGATCATCCAAAAAGTATATAGTGGCAGTGTTTTCATGTAAAAAAAAAAGATTTATAAACTGTGGGAACTGTGGGGGGGGGGGGGGGCAGATGAACTATTTTCATATTACTGTGTGTAGTAACACTTTAAGGTTTTTTGGCTGTCTCTTGGCAACTCGAAGTTTCAGCTCTCTCCATACATTTTCTATAGGATTAGGGTCTGGAGACTGACTAGGCCACTCCACAACCTTAATGTGCTTCTTCTTGAGCCACTCCTTTGTTGCCTATGTTTTGGGTCATTGTCATGCTGGAAGACCTATCCATGACCCATCTTCAGTGTTCTGAAGATAGTTCTCATCCAAGATTTTACAATACATGGCCTTGTCCATTGGCTCCTCAATGCGGCAAAGTTGGCCTGTACCTTTAGCAGAGAAATCATCATGTGTCCCCCTCCGTGCTTGACTGTAGGGATGGTTTTCTTGGGGTCGTAGTCAGCATTTTTTTCTTCCTCCAAAAATGGCAAGTTGAGTTAATGCCAAAGAGCTCAACTGACCACAGCACTTTCTCCCAATCCTTCTCTGAATCACTTAGATCAGTGTTGCTCAACCGGAGTTCCGCTGCAATCTACCTGTCAGGTAGATTGCATCCCCACCCATGTTTGCATGCAAAGCGGTCAGGTAAACAAAGGGTGTCTCTGCTCTTCCTGACCAGCTCCCCCCCCCCTTTTCGTCCATCCCAGGTGCATGTATGTGATAGGATGGACAAGAGAGGAGGGGCTGGCCGGGAACAGAGCGCGAGAGTCAGGACATCTACCACAGCCAGCCACTTCTCTGTGTATCTCTGCAGTGAAAAGAAAACTCCGGCTTCCCTGCCCAAATGTAAGAATCTGCCCTGCTCATGTAGAAATGTGCCATGCCCCCATGTAATTGTGTGCTCTGTTTACTTGTAATCCTGTGCCCTGATCCCATGTGGAAAAAGAGAGAAAAAAACACAGACGCCTCTGAGTGAAGACTGTAACATTTATTGGTACATATGTGTAATATAAACTCACATTGAGGTATGGGGAAACAGGCACATGTTAGTCCAGTGAGATGCTGGCATCTGTCCCGGGTGGTTTCACGTTCCCACGGCTCACACAACCTGTCGCAATGGCATCACTGGCATGCTCGCCGGTGACACCATCGCGCCCAACGTTGTGTTCCCTATCCATTGAGCTCTAGCTGCTCTCCAAGCCTCGTTCTCGATCCTACCCGATCGCAAAGCATCCTGCGGGTCAGGACAGCCACCACGACAGGTTGTGTGAGCTGTGGGAACGTGCAACAGCCGGGACAGATGCCAGCGTCTCACTGGACTAACAAGTGCCTATTTCCCCATACCTCAATGTGAGTTTATATTACACGTATGAACCAATAAATGTTACAGTCTTCACTCAGAGGCGCTTGTTTTTTCTCTTTTTCCACATGTTTGGAGTTTACTTCCACTTCACCAACATGGCTGGCCCTGAAACAGTGGACTGTTCTCCCATTATACTGAGTTGCTTGCTCAAAAAACTACCTTGATGGACTTTTGTATTTATTTGCACACTTATCTAGCTATGCCACTACCCAATCTTTTTGTCCTGATCCCATGTGCCCTGCTCCCTTGTAATCCTGTGCCCTGATCCCATGTAATCCTGTGCTTGGTTCCCATGTGCCCTGATCTCATGTGCCCTGCTCCCAATTAAATCCTGTGCCCTGCTCCCATGTGCTCTGCTCCCATGTAATCCTGTGCCCTGATCCCATATGCCCTAACCCCATGTAATCCTGTGCCCTGATCCCATGTGCCCTGCTCCCATGTAATCCTGTGCCCTGATCCCATGTACCCTGATCCCATGTAATCCTGTGCCCTGCTCCCATGTATTCCTGTGCCCTGCTCCCATGTAATCCTGTGCCCTGCTCCCATGTAATCCTGTGCCCTGATCCCATGTGCCCTGTTCCCATGCAATCCTGTGTCCTGTTCCCATGTGCCCTGATCCCATGTGCCCTACTGCCATGTAATCCTGTGCCCTGCTCCCATGTAATCCTGTGCCTTGCTCCCATGTGCGCTGATCCCACGTGCCCTACTCCCATGTAATCCTGTGCCCTGCTTTCATGTGCCCTGCTCCCATGTAATCCTGTGCCCTGCTTCCCTGTGCTCTGATCCCATGTAATCCTACACCCTGCTCTCATGTGATCATGTGCTCTGCTCTCATGTGCCCTGTTCTCATGTAATCCTGCGCCCTGCTCCCATGTGATGATGTGCCCTGCTCTCATGTGCCCTGCCCTGCTCCCATGTAATCCTGCACCCTGCTCCCATGTGCCCTGCTGTCATGTAATCCTATGCCCTGTTTTCATGTGGTCATGTGCACTGCTCTCATTTAATCATGTGCTCTGCTCTCATGTAATCATGTGCCCTGCTCTCATGTAATCATGTGCCCTGCTCCCATGCAATCATGTGCCCAGCTCCCATGTGCCTTGCTCTCATGTAATCATGTGCCCTGCTACCATGTGCCCTGCTCTCATGTAATCAGGTGTCATGCTCTCATGTAATCATGTGCCTTGCTCTCATGTAATCAGGTGTCCTGCTCTCATGTAATCATGTGCCTTGCTCTCATGTAATCAGGTGTCCTGCTCTCATGTAATCATGTGCCTTGCTCTCATGTAATCAGGTGTCCTGCTCTCATGTAATCATTTGCTCTGCTCTCATGTAATCCTGTACCCTGCTCTCATGTAATCCTGTGCCCTGCTCTCAGATAATCATGTGCTCTGCTCTCATGTAATCATCTGCCATGTAAATATGTGCGGTGCTGCCATGTATTGTGTTTCCTACCTCATGTGCTGTGCCCTGCTTTCCCCACGTACCTTATCCTGCTGCTGCCGCCCTGTATGCTGCTATCAAGTTGGACCCAGAATTGAGCATATGTGCAGAAAAAAACAAGTACAAGTTTCACATTAAATAGGTACGTTTTTAATATTTATTCTAATATTTTTTTTTTGGTTTCAAATGATTTTTATTAAACAATGTACATATTGAACATGTACATTGAACATAATTTTGCCTGATATATACAACAATTACACAGGATAGATTTGGATATCTTATGGACACAGACTGAACTCTTGGTTTATAGTCAACACAAAAAGGAACAAGATCATCTGAGAGGAAAGAAACGTCAATTCCCATGGATTGATGAGCATCTGCTTTAAATTTGGCCATTAGATTGCATTTATTTAAGAACTCTAATTCAGTGCAGGTTTCTGTGGCTCGCAGCCATCTGTCCCAAATTTTATTGTACTTGTCCGGGCACCTTCTGTTGATATATATACATTTTTTGTAGGGTAGTGTGTTATTTATATCAGTCTTCCAGTCATTGAAGCTAGGGGGTAATGGTCTCATCCATTGTCTGGCAATAATTTTCCTGGCGGAGAATAGCATTTCCTGCAAGAATATCTTTGTGAATTTATCCATATCAGAGTCAGGGAATATCCCCAACAAGCATTGTTTGGGATCTAGAGTCAGAGGGGAGCCCATAGTTTTGTGTAGGAAATCCACTATCTGTTTCAAGTAACCCTGGAGTAGTGGGCATACCCATATTAAGTGAAAGAACGTACCCACCTCTCAGTTACATACTGACCCAAGCATGAAGTGGGGTGTCCCTGTCAAAATCGAGCAATTCTTAAAGGAGTGAGATATGCTTGGTGTAGAATATATTTCTGGGATAGTCAATCTGAATGTTTTGGGGGGAAACAGCCTTGTAGGATTTGAGTGTTTCACTCCATTCTTCATCCTCTAGTGCTCCCACCTCCCTTTCCCAGCGAGGAGTAACATCATATGCGAATCTAGTAGATGAAGGGGTAATGAGCAATTTTTGTGGGTCTGTGCCTTTAACCACTGCCATAATGGCATTAGGGGTAGGCTGTGGGAGTGATTGAGGGAACTAAGAGTGTACGGCGTGTCGGATATATAGGAATCTAAAAGACATAAAATTTGAAAGCATGAATGGATTTTGGAGGTCATCAAAAGTTTTAAGTTCACCATTGGAAAGTATGTGACATAAATAGTATATGACTCTTGTGCTCCAGATCTCCGTATTCGATATCTGCTGAAATTCCGAAAGTGACTTATTGTGCAAAAGGGGAGTGAAATCGTTGTTTTTGGGAATCCCTAATTTGTCTGATGCGATATCCCATATAAGCCTATACTGATATAAGAGAGACCTGCAGTCTCTTTCAGAGCCATCTCCCCCAGAGCCGGCCGCGATCACACTAAGTGGGTCTGAAGCGCCCACTTTGGGCACAGAAGTGTACTCACTCTATCTGTTTTGTCTATGTGATATAATTGAGATAGTTGCGAGGCGAGATAGTATAGATTAAAATCGGGAATGGCTGTTCCACCTAGATCAGTGGGATTCTTGAGAATCCTCCAGGGGAGTTTATATATGTTGGTACCCCAGACAAACGGTTTGAGCAAAGCTTCCATGGACTTAAAATATTTCAGGGGCAGGTATACTGGCAAATGCCATAGTATATATAGTATTTTTGGTAGCAATACCATTTTCATTAGATTAATGCATCCCCATACACCTATAGGAAGACGGGCCCATATTTGGATTTTGGCTTTGATTAGGGTAAATAGAGGTTCTATGTTAAGGGGCATATAATCAGTTGGGGCTTGAGACACAGATATTCCGAAATATTTAATAGTGTTTACTCGCTGTAACGGTAGTGGTTCCTGTACTCTGGGAGGGGGGAAGCTATCAATAGATAGGATTTGGGATTTCTCCCAATTAATTTTAAGTCCAGAGAATGAACCGAAGCGTTCTATCATCTGCAGTGCAGCCTGAAGAGAGGAGTCAGAATCAGCCAAATACAACAACGCATCGCCTGCATACTGACTTTTTCTGTTAAATATCCTAGGCAAAGACCATGAATCTCTATATTTTCCCTGATAGATATGGCGGGTTAAGCTGCTAGAGCATAAAGTAGTGGGGATAACGGACAGCCCTGTCTCGTGCCTCTGGTTAGGCCAAATGTCTGAGAAGGCCAGCCGTTAGCCACCACTTTAGCCGTCGGGGGCTAGATCCAACAACTGTTTCCATTTAACAAAGTTAGGTCCAAATCCAAACCTTGTCAGACATTTCCAAAGATATCTCCACTCCACCGAATCAAATGCTTTGGCCGTGTCTAAAGCTACGATAACTCGTGAACCAACATTTTTGTGTATAGCTTGCAAGTTAATGTATAACTTTCTGAGATTAAAGGAGGTGTTACGACCTGGCATGAAACCTGCTTGGTCAGCGTGTATTAGGTTTAGTATATCCTGATTGAGGCAAATGGCAAGGACTTTGGCTAATATTTTAAAATCAACTTGAAATAGGGTGGTATGATGCAGGGTACCCTGGGTCTTTTCCTGGCTTAGGTATGAGGACTATGATTGCCTCACTCATGAAAGGGGGCAATGTAAAGGTCTCAAAAAGGTGGTTATATAGGGCTAACAATTTAGGGGTGAGTACCTCACTATATTGTGAGTAAAATTCTACAGGTAACCCATCTGAACTGGGAGACTTGGATCTGGCGAATCTATCAATCACCGCCGTTATTTCGTCAGTCATGAGGGGTGACTCTAGCATATCAATTTGGACGTCTTTAAGTTATGGGAAAATGATTCCCTCCAACCAATGATTCATCAGTTCTTCATTGGTAGAGACCTGAGGTGTATATAACTTCTCAAAAAAATCCCTGAATCTGTCAGTGACAGCAGAGGGTTCTGTAATCTGCTCCCCATTAGGGCCATGTAATGAGATAAGGATCGGGGGCCTATCCTCTCTATGGGCCAAGTATGCAAGCAGTTTACCTGCTCTCTCTCTCCGTGCACAAACATCTTTTGCCTAGAGAAAAAAAAGCTTTCGCCTGGCTGTCTCATACTGCAATTGATTTACCACTCTGGTCTGTAGTTTGAGTAAGTCAGCTTGAGCAGGAGAGTGATCAAATGCATAGAGTTGTTTAAAAGAGGATAGTTTCTTTACTGCCTTATCAAATGCAGTGGCCGAATCAGCCTTCAGTCTGTTTAAGTACAAGGTCAGAGTCAAACAAACATACAGTTTGAAGGATTCCCAGACTGAAGAAACTTCGAGTTGCCAAGCAACAACCAAGAAACCTTAAGGATGTAGAGAAGATTTTTTTTTTAAAAGTGGACCAAAATCCCTCCTGAGATGTGTGCAAACCTGGTAACTAACTACAAGTAATGTCTTACCTCTGTGCTTGCCAACAAAGGTTTCTCCACCAAGTACTAATGCTGTCCATACACTATACGAAAAATGGGCCAAATCCATTTTTGAAAAATGAACATTTGGCCATGAGCGCAAACAATAGTGCCATCATGTAATGACCGAAAAATCATTCAGTGGACATAAATGAATGCATTTTTTGTTCATTTTTTTACATATACCTAGTGCAGAGAGTTCAGACGGTAAACACATTAACCTTTCAATTTATCGTTCGTTCAGCAGAAAATTTCCAAACTTGTCCTCCGTTTTTTCAGCTCAAAAACGTCCCAACGATTATCGATTTTGCACCGATTAACTGGCCAAAAAACAAACAAACTGTCTAATTTACCAAATTTTCGGATGATTTTTCGTATAGTATATGGCCAGCATAAGTCATGTTTTGCTTGGGGATCAAATACTTATTTTACTCACTGAACTGCAACTCAATTTATAACATTTGTATCGTGTTTTTTTTCTGGATTTTTGGTTGGTATTCTATCTCTAACATTTAAAATACACCTATGATAAAAAATATAGACCCTTTATTTCTTAGTAAGTGGGCAAACTTACAAAATCTGCAGGGGATCAAATATTTATTTTCCCCCCTGTATCTGCCTCTCCAAGGTTGCTAACTGTTGAACTCTAATAGGGAATATTAGTTTTTTTATCACTTTCGGCCAGCAGGTGGAGATCTGGGCTTCTCATCATTTATTTGGCTTGGTTTAAGTCACCTATTTTTAACATAGCTCAAGCTCTAATGTACACAGAACTAAAAAAACCCTGTTGTGTACAGATGGCTATGTAAAAAGTTTCAGTAGGAAACAGAGAGCCTAAAGGCAAACAGATTCTGCTGTGCTCACTTTTTTTTTCACAAGAAATGGCTGTACTCACTTTAGAAAAGCTAAAATGTTCTATGCGGCACAGTGGTGTAGTGGTAGCACTCTCACCTAGCAGTAAGAAGGGTCGCTGGTTTGAATCCCAACCACGACACTACCTGCTCGGAGTTTGCATGTTCTCCCTGTGCCTGGGTGGGTTTTCTTCCGGGTACTCTGGTTTCCTCCCACACTCCAAAGACATGCTGGTAGGTTAATTGGATCCTGTCTAAATTGTCCCTAGTATGTATGAATGTGAGTTAGGGACCTTAGATTGTAAGCTCCTTGAGGGTAGGGACTGATGTGGATGTACAATGTATATGTAAAGCGCTGCGTAAATTGACGGCGCTATATAAGTACCTGAAATAAATAAATAAAAATGAATCCTGTGTCATGGTGCATTTTGTATTAAATGATTTGTAAAGCAAAGATTTTATCTAAATAGTACAAAACCAGATGAAAAATGTACGGTTTACAAAAACATTAATTTAAAAGATATTTTTTTGCCCCCTTCCCATGACTTAACCTAATCCCCCCCCCCCCCCCCCTTACAGATGAATATTCACCTTGATCCGATGGCCATTGTTCCATTGTAAGTTTATATCCAACACAGAGGAAGGAGTGACGGGTGACGGAGCGGGGATCGGCCGAGGGATGGGTCGCTGCAGGCGGGTGAGACGTACTCCAGCTTCCATACTCCCTGGGTCCGCCGTGGCCGTGTGTTGTGGTTTCGCTTTGTATCCTGTTCAGTGTGCCGTGCTGTTTTCCATATCACTATGAAGTGTGTTTTGCCTACCAGTTTTTATTTGAATGTGAGTTAATTTGACGCAGTTTTAGTGTGAATAAATTGATCTTTTTAACGATACTACACTATTGGAGCATTTCTTTTATCTCATATATGAATTCACAATTATGAGGAGGAAAGCCAATGTGTAGCAGTGGAGATCTGGAACGCATGCTAACCCCCATGAGAGTGGGTTAAGGCTCTGTTCGGCCAAACACGAGAGTGGGAGGCCTTAATAGCTGGTGAGTTTGAATTTCAGAAGGGAGTGGAATAACGTCACTGAGGTGTGGTGAAATTTGCGGATCACAGCAGAACGATTTTGAGGACACCTGCACTTTATTCATGGAGTGGTGTTTTTTTGTCACACATTATCATCACTGTTTTTGTGGACTATTTTTGGATTTTTTTTATTTCACTTTGGACTTTATTTATTTATTATATTATTTTATTTTTAGTTTTCATATACTATTTTATTTTTAGTTTTTATATATTTTTATATTTTTTTTTATATATTTTTCAAGTGATTATATATTGTAGGAACTATTTGTATTTTTTCACGTGGTGTATGGTAATATATATTCATCACATATTAGTTGGAATATTGGGGGACATTTATTTTGTTGTACACACGGGAGTGTTCTATTCATTTAGATCACTAATACTATATGTGTTATAAGAGTGAGTGCTAAGTTATGATGCATCACCTTTGAGATTCAGCACATCTCTAACTCACCCCAAGGTACTAAGAACGGTGGGGTTTCAAGCAATTTTTATTTTCCCATCATTGTTATAGTTAGCGCCGCTATCCATCTGCACCATTGGAGGGTGGATTCTGTTTATATATGATTTGATATTTAAGTGGCAGCTCTATTTTGTGCTCTCTATTTCATCTAGCGCGGAGGTGGTAGTGCAGGTTTAGGCGGACTCTCCTGGTTACCTTTCAGTTTGCACTTAAGGTTCCTAAGAGCACAGTAGACTCCATAATCCTTAAATGGAAGATGTTTGGGATGACCAGAACCCTTCCTAGAGCTGGCCGTCCGGCCAAACTGAGCTACCGGGGGAGAAGAGCCCTGGTGAGAGAGGTAAAGAAGAACCCAAAGATCACTGTGGCTGAGCTCCAGAGATGCAGCCGGAAGAGATGTAGAAGTTGTAGTCAAGTCAACCATCACTGCAGCCCTCCACCAGTCGGGGCTTTATGGCAGAGTGGCCCAATGGAAGTCTCTCCTCAGTGCAAGACGCATGAAAGCCCGCATGGAGTTTGCTAAAAAAAACACCTGAAGGACTCCAAGATGGTGAGAAAAAGGATTCTCTGGTCTGATGAGACCAAGATAGAACTTTTTGGCCTTAATTCTAAGTGGTATGTGTGGAGAAAACCAGGCACTGCTCATCACCTGTCCAATACAGTCCCAACAGTGAAGCATGGTGGTGGCAGCATCATGCTGTGGGGGTGTTTTTCAGCTGCAGGGACAAGAGGACTGGTTGCAATCGAGGGAAAGATGAATGCGGCCAAGTACAGGTATATCCTGGACGAAAACCTTCTTCAGAGTGCTCACGACCTCAGTTTGGGCTGAAGGTTTACCTTCTAACAAGACAATGACCCTAAGCACACAGCTAAAATAAGGAAGAAGTGGCTTCACAACAACTCCGTGACTGTTCTTGAATGGCCCAGCCAGAGCCCTGACTTAAACCCAATGGAGCATCTCTGGAGAGACCTAAAAATGGCTGTCCACCAACGTTTACCATCCAACCTGACAGAACTGGAGAGGATCTGCAAGAAGGAATGGCAGAGGATCCCCAAATCCAGATGTGAAAAACTTGTTGCATCTTTTCCAAAAAGACTCATGGCCGTATTAGATCAAAAGGATGCTTCTACTAAATACTGAGCAAAGGGTCTGAATACTTAGGATCATGTGACATTTCAGTTTTTCTTTTTTAATAAATCTGCAAAAATGTCAACAATTCTGTGTTTTTCTGTCAATATGGGGTGCTGTGTGTACATTAATGAGGAAAAAAAAGAACTTAAATGATTTTAGCAAATGGCTGCAATATAACAAAGAGTGAAAAATTTAAGGGGGCCTGAATACTTTCCGTCCCCACTGTATATGGGTATGATGGGCTTCATTCACACAGACGGCCAGGGGGCAGTAAAAACAGGTGGTTGAGCTGTTTTATTCCCCCAACCACCTACCTAAAAAAAAAAAAGCCGCTGCTCGGTGTCTTACACATGCCAGGGCAAAAATTATACCCATGCCACATTTGGCAGGCGAAAATGCCGCCAAATGCGGCCCATTCAAGTGGATAGGGCTACACTGCAACCATGAACCAAATGCTTGGCCAATTGTTGTAGCATGGTACTTACATAGAAAACTCCAGCTTGGCTGTAAAAGAAAAAAAAAGAAAGGCATTTAAAAGGTGGCTGTATTACCTCCTGGATGCCTGGCAGATACTGCTCCACTGCCCACTGAGAAGAGGTACCATAGAGTCCACCTCCAGTGTAAAAGAGCCAGTAGAGTGCCAAAGAGTGGAATGTGAGCTGAAATTAGTGTTAGGTAGATCACACCTATTTAAGTGCCACATGAACCTTTCCGAAATAGAAGTGGCTTTGCTGCTGAGAATTGGGCTACTAAAGTGGACAATACAGCCTTTACATTTGGCAAACCTCACCTTTTCGGTACCTACTGTATTGAAATACAGCATACTGTACTAAGAAATTAATGCAGTCATATCCCAGTGAGTACAAGGAGCAAATCATTTATCAGCCCAATTTTCGCACAGATATTTGTGAGGCTGTTGACTTCTTTGACAGAGGCTTGTTTGACAGCCTGACCATAATTTTCGTTGACCACTCTCATTTCTAAAGCCTACATGCTGGATGCTAAAAGAGTCATAGTACTGTACATACCCAGATCTTTTTAGGGGCTAGATTCATGTAAAAAACATTGTGGTTGCTAAAAAAATTGCAAACTCACATTAAAATGAAAAGTCCATCATGCAAAGTCTATAAGCTAAGCATGGAATACATAGCTCCCAACCGTCCCTGATTTCAAGGGACTGTCCCTGATTTCGAACAAAGTCCCTCTGTCTCTCTTTCTGCCTGATTTGTCCTTCATTTTGGTCTGATCTATATAGTTGTATATGAAATGCACTACTTAGCTATCAAAAAGTGTTTCCCAGTGCTAAACTTTTCATCCAGTTTGTAAATTGCTGCATTTGTAAAATTCATAAGCCAAAATAAAGGAATAGTAGTGGTAAAAAAAGCACTTGTGGGTTCAACCAATCATTTTTTTGTCCTATGCCTACATACTTTTGTCCTTCAGTCCCATCTCAGAAAGTTGGGAGGTATGGGCATATGAATGCAAGAGGTCATCTACACTGTTCATGACCTGTGTGAAAGAACAGCCTCAGCCTGATGCTTTTATGTTCATACATACAGTAAACCTTCTGTGGCCATAGACTTTACATATGGTTCCATGGGGTAGAAACTGTTTCTGACTTTCAGAAGAAGCCCTGTTTTATATATTTGTAGCGTTACCCCCATAGGGACTGCTGAAAGTTGTGGCCCACCTGTCAACCTGCACAGCCCGGCATTCACTTCCTAGTCACTTTTGAGACAATAAACAGTCCAGATGTTTGTTTTGTTATTTTATTGAGGAATTTGAGCTTGGATAGGGATAGGAGTCTATGGGATGCCCAGTAGAATGAACAATTGGTTGTTGAATCTTCAGTTCTTCATCAGTTGAGGCACTATATACACTTTACAGCTCCAGTCTCCTCCAGCACAACACTTGCTTGCAGACTGTTTTTTTCTCTCTCTCTCTCTCTGATTCACAACACTTCACTTCCAGGTACAGCTAGCACATGGTTAGGCCCAACATTGACTCAGTCAAGCCCTAGAAATTGACATTTGCAGGCAGGGACCGTGGGTCCCTTTAATGTAGCAAAAATAGGACTAGGAAGTCTTTTAGTGCTAGCTGTCCTATAGCTAACTACTGATCCCAGTAAATCCTCCTCAGGCCCTGCCAGCCCTCCTGTCTGCAGCTGCCTGACTCCACTGCCTGTGACATTGCAATTCTTACTGGCTCTACACCCAGCTCTGACTGTTTCCTCCCAGTCCTCTCTGGCATGCCTCTCCAGTCCTTCCGATAGCCCATGTAACTCACCAGCCCTCCTGGCTGCACACACACCGCTGGTTCCCTCCTGAAGACTGCCAGCTAGGCCTGCCTACATTTACCTGCACTCACCAAAAATCTCACTCTAGCACCTACCTTTGTAGATGGTGCTACATATTTGACCTGTAATGTCTGTCCGCAAGAGTGTTCATGGGCATTTCTGCACCTATCTGCTTATTCACACTAATAAGGTAAAAGAACAATGTGCATTAATTCATATCAATTAATCAGAAAGCAAGTTTATATAGCAAATTTAGATTTTATTGGTCTCTGTGGAACACTGCATACAAAAACTGTTGTGTCCATTATTTAAATTATTACGTGTGTGCATTGCAACTGAAACTCTTTAGTAAGTTTAAACTTTCATTAAAAATGCTACTTATCTACATTGCAATACAAGTGATACAATTACTGGGTCATTTACTTGTTTTGTATCCTCCATCTTGTCATATGATTTGCATTTAAACAGAAGTAGATCACTTTACAGTGTGGCCGCGGAAGTACCTCCAGAAGTTGTGTTTTTGTAAAAGAGAACCTGTGGCCAGGCTATAGACATCCATGCAGCCCTCTCACTGTTGGGTTGTGGAAATGAGCAGTAAAATGTGCAATTTTGAGTCACCTCAACACTCTGTTAAAGTAGTGGGCAACCAACCTCTGCTGCAGTGCACCACTGTGCATATGTTGTGCGTTGTAGTGCAATGTATTTTTAAAAAAATGGTCATATCTATTGCATTTAAAAAAGTGCATAGAGTGTTTTTACATATTTTTAACACATAGTAAATATTAATTCATAAGGTTACAAGACGTAAATAAGCTTTAAAATGACAATAAAGCTAAAAACATTTTTTTTACCTTAATGTATTACTTGCATTATGGAAATTTTTTTTATATTTCTCTGTCCTTCCCCTTCCCTGTGTGAGGGGGAAGAGAGGGTAGAATAGATCAGCACTGTGCTTGCCGGCATCTCCTCTCCCCTCTCTTGCTCTTCATACAGGGACTCGAACAGTAGCAGAAGCCATTGGTTCCTGCTGCTGTCAATCAAAAGCAGTAAAGAGGAAGTGTGGGGCGGGGCTAAGCCCCGCTGTGTGTGTCATTGGAGCATGGCTCCACAGGCACAGAGCTCGGAAGTGAGTAGGCACCATGTGCTCCTATGGCAAGCCGTTGGCTATGGGGACACATGAATAAGAGGAGGAGCCAATATCACCAGTGGGGCACCCAAGAAGAGGAGGATCGGGACTGCACTGTGGAATGACTATTGCAAAGAGCATGTTTGTTATCTTAATTTTTTTTAAATGTCACCTTTAGTAACATTTTAACACAAGCCCTCACTAGTCCATTTCTCAGCAGCTTTAATTTACCCTGCTCCCTCTCCCAGAAGTGACTTATTTTCTTCCTCTCAGTGGAAAGCTTACAGCCTTCTGATGAAAACACATAATAGGTGCTGTGTAACTATATTAGAAGTCTGGAAGGCTGCTAAAGTACTGCTATAAGTCTCCGTTCACACTAATGCAGTGAAAATAAGATGCAATTTCACAGTGTAATTTCTGTGACCGGTGTGATTCTAATGCAAATTAATACAATTTCTTAGGGGATTTGGCATAGCTGGAGATAAAATTTGCACCAAATCCACACCAAACCCACACAGCACCCTTTTTTTAATCAGATCAGAATAGCACCACATAGATGTGAACGGCTTTCATAGCAAACAATGTTTTTTTCAGATGACATGCAAAACTATGCCTTTAGAATTGGATCTAATCTGCATAGAATTCACATCAGTGTGAACCGGGACCAAGATTTGGTTCACATATGCTAATCTGATGCGTTTTTAACCATATCTGATTCGCATTACATGTGAACCGGTATACACGTGTCTGGAGCGGCCACGGTCTGTTTTTGAAAAGGGTCTTGTGCGATTTTGGGTCCAGTTTAGATGCAAATTCAAGTAAAAATTTACACCTAAATCACACCTGAACTGGTGAACAAAACCGCACCGGACTCCAGACTGCAAACCGCAGCCTGACATCTATGAACCTAGCCTAAAGCTGCCAGAAACTGACTAGAATGCAACCAGGGTTAAACTGCATCTAAACTCAAAAGCAAAAAACGAATATATTGCAGGTAACAAGTATTTAAATGTGGTGGCTACATTGTTTTTTTTTTAAACTAAAAGGAAAAGGATTGGTATGGTACAATATATTACACTTTTGGGTTTAGGTCCGTTTAATTGTTTCACAATGACTGCAGCTATTGAGATCAGTAAAACTCATTTTAAAGCTTATTTACTGCATAGTAAGTATATAAACACAACAATAGCCTGGCCACAGGTTCACTTTGAAACATAACTGGACCCAATACATAGACTGGGGCATCTTTTTAATTTTCTGAAACAAAATGCATTCTTCTTATGTTACAAAGATTTCCAACTTTCTCTGAGCAAGTTCAGCAAATCTATGATCATATCAATCCCATCAACTACACTATTTGCTTAACAGAGCGTTAAGGGTCTAGATCATCAGATGATATCAGATTATTTTGACTTTGGAAACCATTACTGCCAGTTTCTCAGTAGGCCATGTCTTCTGGTGTGTCTTCCTTTTTGTCCTCTAATTATGTTTGAGGTAATTGTAGCCGTATTAGTGCACTTGCGACAGGAACAACTGAGTACTGTCTGTGATACTTTTTTTTATTTGCACTAACATATAAGTTTTCAGGAAAAGCTTTCGGGGTATGTCCCCTTCTTCAAGGTCCCAGAAGAAGAAGAAGAAGAAGATATAACCCAAAAGCTTGTCCTGAAAACTTGTATGTTAGTGCAAATAAAAAAGTATCACGGACAGTACTCAATCATTTCTGTTCTCTAATTATAAGTAATCTTCCACACCTAATCAACTACAATCTGTGCACAGCACAAATGTACAGTAACCCTTGCAAACAATTACATAACAAACATTAGTTCTTGTGTTTTTGCCAGAACCAATGAACCTAATTCTACATCATGACTGATACTACAGGCACATATAGACCCCTTACTCCTCTACAGTCAAGCTTAGATAAAAGTTGAACAAGGGTCCCACTCTGGCCCCATATGTGACTTAACAGGCAGTGTGTTACCTTAATCATCGAGTCTAAATCTTTAAACCCCAGTCCCATCTAACGACTTTGTCCTGTTTTGTCATTCATATGTTAAATGAGGTCCATTAAAGTCTTTGGGGAATTTTGGTGGTTATAGACTGGACTATAGCTACTGGAGTAATACCAAGACAGTATGGGGAGGCTGATACTATTAATATTACGCAAAATCATGTTTTGCACTGTATGCACTCCTTCATTTTGAGTTCCTTCCAATGTTAGGTGTTGCCACAGATAAAATAGAAAATATGTATGAATCTTTGCTTCACTAGATATCTCCAGCTGCTGGAAAAACTATAAGTTATACAACCGAAAAACCCCAGGATGTCTGCCTCTTCTCTAGTCAAGGGTCATAGGGTATACTATTAACCACTAAGCTTCCCATACACCTGCTGCTATGATGACTTATTTTCAATGCTGAGTGATTTTTGAATTTTTATGGCTTGTTCCATTAAGCATGCACTTGAAAGAGAGTACAGTGCTTCAAATGACTGTCGAATTCCATCTCATCCACTGGTGGAGTTGACTAGCAATATGATAACAAACCACAAGAAATAAAAACTAAGTGTGAAGGGAACCTTCCTTTCCTGACAGTCGCACTGAGAATAAACCACTTAACTCTTGACAATAAAACTCAAATCAAATTACATCTAAACATCTCGAAGGGAAATTGGTTTACGGAAGAAAAAAACACATACAAACAAACCTCGAATTATCCTGTGTTTCTAAGTAAAATCTGATAGATGAGGCATCACTGCGCTCTGTATGGTATTCTAATCTGCATGAAATGACCTAAATATCTGCCTTAACCCCTGCAGAGCTTCAAGGGTGAGCAATATGCTCAATTTCCATATGGCTATATTTCGGGGAGAACAGTAAGGGTGGATTAACCACACTGCTGCAGGAGAGAAGAGTACAAGCTGGTTTTCTTATTACAGCCTTTTGCTGTGCATTTCTGAGATGTCCAGAGGAGAGGAGATAGGCTGGTATTTGGGTCATTTGAACAGCAATCTATAAAGTGCATTCAAAAGTAATGTAAAATTCACTCTCATCTCCGAGGGGTAGTAAACTTCATTTACCAAAGCAACTAAACAGTAGTGTCCCATAGTTAACATGCTATAGCATAGTTCTCAACTTTTTGCCAACTGTACCCAAAGTTGATCTGTTATGTTTCAGCAGTTGCTGGCTAGTTCAATCAAATGCAAACATACAATGCCAAATTATTCGTTTTTGATTAATATTGATCTTTAAAACCCAACTCCAGGCAGATAAAAAACGTCCCCTTGCTGTGGAGCTGTGCCTGCAGTGTAAGGGTTAATTGCTCATTTTGTCTAGGAGAGAAAACAAATATCTTTAATTGCCTGATCCTCCACTCCCCCACGATTTGGCAGTGCACTGCCCCTTGCATCCTCATGTGTGCCCCTTGGCGCCCTCGTGCAGTGCATGTTTGTGAACTGACCCTATTCCTGTATGTTACTTCCAAGAAACAGTATTAGTGATAGTAGTGTTTTTAGAGCAGTATGTACACATTATTTTTTGTATATTTAGCAACTTTTGTATGCAATTCAAATGTGAAACTAATTCATCTTGATTTTATATGATTTAATAGCGGTTAAATGTAACTGATAAACAAATAGACTTTTAACAGTAACTCAACAGGGCTACTGTTGATAAGAGTGTAATGAGGAAAGCCAACTCGTAGCCTTGGAAGCTGCAGCCTAACACTATGATGTACAGTATGTCCCATAATCCACAGTAATTAGTCTTTTACTGATCTAGCTTCCAAAATGTAAAAATATGACTGGTTGTCATAGAATAACCAGATGTTAACAAGAGACAACATTGTTGTCACCTTGTGGACAGACAGTTTTAGATGAACTTTTAATAGGCAACAACCACACAAGGTACAGCAGCTACAGCAACAGTTTTTATTTATTTAGAATTATTAAATGAATATGAACAAAAGCTAAATGTTGTAAACACCCCGAGCACTGTTACGTGGTTTGTCCCAAAGTGAGGGAAATCCCCTCTTAGAGAGTTGCCATCAGAACAATAATCGCCATTGAAGCATGTCCATTCCTGTTCCAGAGACAACTTAAAATTTTAGATTTCCTTTCACTTTCTGTCCCAGAGAGAGTGGTCAGTTGAACTAATGGAGAGGGTGAATTTCCCCAGTGGGTGCGGTCCCATTTATGTTAGTAGGTAGGTTTGGCAAGCTACAGCACTTGGCCAGCGCTGTGTTCCAACTTAAAATTCCCTCACTGTGATGTAAAGCACCTGAGTTGCTACTACGTTACTTTGAAGGTGGGCGGTACATAATATGGCTGAACCACCTGTTTTCACCACCTGTGTGAACGAGACTTTTCAGATCAAATAATTTGTTAAATACCATCTAGTGGAAAAGAAAAGTAGAGAAACAAGGGATGTCAGGTTTCATGTGCTTTAGTAGGTCTTACAGAAGCAACAGACAGGAGAGGGGCATGCCACACAAACATACTTTTTTTCAAATTTTTTTTTTTTTTTTTACTTTTCTGCATCTGTGGGGCTGTAAGAGCCATGAGGAAAGTAGTAAGTATTTACCCTCAAAATATTATTTCCCTGAAATTGCAGTTGGACTTTTAGGTCTCATGCACACTGGACTTTTTTTTAACTGTCCTAGAAGCCAGCGCATTTGTGCAGAAAAAATGCCAGGCGCTTGTAAAAGTATCTAAGCGTTTAGGCGCATTTAAAGGCATCAAGCATTTGGGCGTTAATTCATTTCATTGTCCAGATATTCTGGCCATTGAAATGGATTAACGCTCAAGCGCTAAACGCATTTACAAGTGTTAAGCATTTTTTCTGCGCAAACTCTGCTAACTCCTGAATGCACTGGCAGTGTTTTTTTTTTCCTGCCTCTAAAATCTCCTGCCACTAAACACTGCTACAACCTATGTGTACATGGACACATAGGCTAACATGCAGGGGCTGTTTAAAGGGAGGGAAAAAACCCTGCCTGGCATCCCTAACAGCAGCTGGAAAAACGTACAGTCTGCATGAGGCCTAAGGATATGGTTTAGAGGTATAGTAAACAGTTTTATTTTCACTAGTTTAATATATTTTTTCTTGTTCTCTATACAATGGGGGGAGAGTTGGAACAGTGTTTTTTTTGCTGTCTGAGTACCTGTGTTGGAGGTTTTTCCTCATATCCTATTCTGATGACTACTTTCACTGGGACAGAAAGTAAAACTTTTCAACCACAGGAAGACAAAGCCTTTTTTCGTATAGTAGGTATCGGTGAAAGTAAGAGGTAAGGGATATTAAAAACCTCAAAATGAAAACTGGGAACAACACTTATGTTAAGGGTATGAGAGACCCAATACGCAATCAAACCAACGCAAAATGTAAAAAACAAAGATAATAAAAGCAGCTGAACACTCCAGGTAAATTTACAACACCCCAGAAATATATAAAGTACAGAAAATAAAAGTCCATCAAGGACGAGCACACAAGATTCCAAATAAAGTGAAGATGTACCTTTAAGAGTGGACTCCGTGAAATAGTGTGTAACCTCCACCATTGACACACTTAGACTCACCTCAACTACAGGAGCCCTGAATTAACAAAGGGTCACATAAGCTTTCCCATAATGGGTATGTATCCACTAATTCAGTCACGGAGATCCTCCTAGTGTTGATCATCCAATACAGCAGGACACGTCCACACAAGGATACCTTATCAGGAAGGCTTGCTTTAAGGCTTGCATACAGATGATCACCAATATCCCGGGGTTATAAAATAAACAAAGCACATATAGTGCTCTCTGATAACATTTGTTTAATGATAATAAAAGAAATACACTTACAAAACAGGCACTTCAAATAAGTGCCTGCATACGAGCGCTCGTAACATAAAATCACAAGGAGATGGCCATGGGTGATGTTACGTGACTCCTTCCCAAGGGGCGAAACTTCGTCAGTGGGTAAGTGTATTTCTTTTATTGGGAGGTGTAGGGTGGGCAGCAAGTACAGGAAGCAAGGCTACGCGTTCAGGACCCTGGTCAGTAAAAGGAGCTGTATGCTCCGAGCATGTAGCATGTCCTTGCTTCCTGTCCTTCCTGCCCTCCCTACACCGAGGTCGGCCCTCGGAGTGATGTAATTTCCCTGTGTGCAGTCCACGTTAGGCTGCCTGGATCCTCTCCTCTTCCTGGTTTGGAATCAGCGCCCTACACAGTTCCTGACATTATCCGGACGCCTGGGAAACCGGATTGCTGGCACCCCTCGAGGAGGACATCTTTTATACAGATATGCCCTTGATTTCTGCGTTTATGTAAGTGCTTTACTTTGCGCATTAAACATCCTATTCTAATACTACACTTAGCTGCGCCTCCCTCCTTTCCTCTTTTTGTGTGGTGACAACAATCTCCAGTATTCTTCATATGTCTGGGCTATGGGGTAGAATGGCAAGACGAAAGCCTTTTCTTATGAAGAAAAACATCCAAGCCCGGCTAAATTTTGCAAAAACACATCTGACGTCTCCTAAAAGCATGTGGTAAATGTGTAATGGTCTGATGAAACCAAGATTGAACTTTTTGGCCATGTTTGCGCAAAAACAACACTGCACTTCACCAAAAGAACACCATACCCACCGTGAAGCATGGTAGTGGCAGCATCATGCTTTGGGGCTATTTTTATTCAGCTGGAACAGGGGCCTTAGTCAAGGTAAAGAGAATCACTAACAGTTCCAAATACCAGTCAACAAAACCTTCAGGCTTCTGCTAGAAAGCTGAAGATGAGAAACTTCATCTTTCAGCATGACAACGACCCAAAGCATACATACAAATCAACAAAGAAATATCTTCACCAGAAGAAGATTAAAGTTTTGGAAAGGCCCAGCCAGAGCCCAGACCTGAATCCGATTGAAAGTCTGTGGGGTGATCTGAAGAGGGCTGTGCACAGGAGATGCCATTGCAATCTGACAGATTTGGAGTGTTTTTGCAGAGAAGAGTGGGCAAATATTGCCAAGTCAAGATGTGCCATGCTGATAGACTCATACCCAAAAAGACTGAGTGCTGTAATAAAATCAAAAGGTGCTTCAACAAGGTATTAGTTTAAGGGTGTGCACACTTATGCAACAATATTATTTTATTTTTACTTCCCTCCACCTTGTTGTTCAATTGAGTTGTACAGTTTATAGGTCACATTAAAGGTAGAAAAAGTTCTGAAATTATTTATCTTTGTCTCATTTTTTTACATCACAGAAACCTGACATTTTAACAGGGGTGTGTAGACTTTTTATATCCACTGTATGTCCTTTGTTTAATTTATAACCCTGGGATATTGGTGATCATCTGTATGCAAGCCCTAAAGCAAGCTTTCCTGATGAGATATCCTTGTGTGTCTTGCTGTATTGGATGATCAACACGAGGAGGATCTCTGTGACTGCGTTCGCAGATACATACCCATTATGGGAAAGCTTATGTGACCCTTTGTTAAATCAGGGGTCCTGCTGTTGAGGTGAGCGGCTACGTGTGTCTATGGTGGAGGTTACACACTCTTTCACAGATTCCGTTCTCTTAAAGGCACTTTTTCACTTTATTTGGAATATTGTGTGCTCACCATTAATTAACTTTTATTTTTTAAGCACTGCACTATCTGTACTTTATAAGGGTATGAGCGATCCCTGGGGTCACCCTAAAGAAAACAATTAACAAAATGATGATGTTAACTTCAGAATTCTAACTTTATATCTTCCAAACTTTGCCACTTAGAATTCCAATTTTTAATCTCAGAATTCTGACATTTAATCTCAGAATTCTGATTTTAATCACAGAATTCTGAGTTTTCATTAAGCCAGAATTTGTTGTGATAAAATAAAAAAGTCAGACTTCTGATTTTTAATTTCAAAATTTGAACTTTCAAAGAGTTGTATCTTTTAATCACAGCATTCTGACTTTACATTCAAAATTCTGACAAATATCAGCATTCAGACTTTTAAAGTGAGAATTTTGTTTCATAAATTTCTTTTAGCATGGATCCAGGGCTTCTCTGTACTGTCCAGACCATTCAGATCTGTAAATAGAAGCATTAAAATGTGCTCATCTTTCACTAAAGCAAAAAAAGGACAAACAAAAGTATAAATAATGTGCCCTAAATTCCATAACTGAAAAGAAATTGAAAAAGTTAAATTATTTTTTTATGGCTGCGCTTGAAGAAATTGCATTAATGGGAAAATAAATGTCCATTACTTGAAGAGCAAATTACAATTTGTACAATTCTCTTTGATTGCAGGAAGTAGACAACGTTCAAGTGACAGGCAAAGCTCTTTATGCCTTATTGTTGTAAAGATTACACTTGTGTTTTGTGCACTAAATGGAGTAGTTCCATTTTTTATGTTCAGAAGAAAGAGAAGAGGGAGAGAGAGATATGGTGAGTTTGAACATAAGATGTAATGATAATAGCACTTATTAGCATTAGACAACATCACATTCTGCCCACCAGCTGTGACAAATGTTCTGTGTTGCATAGGCTTATTTTACATCCCAGCAGTTTCAAGATTTAAACATTTCAGTATCTGGGAATCTCAGCTGCCGAGCTATGCTCACCCTTTGTTACACAAAGACCTTTGTCTTCTCAGCACTCCTACAGAGATTGCTAGATCACCTTTATTATATTCCATTGAATAGCACAAATTAGCCTTGCTAGAATAATGTACTACTGCCTGATACTCCATATATTCATATACCTCTCCATATGCCATGTGATCACAAACATTTATTTGCTTCAATCATGCTCTGTATACCCTGGAGCAAAGAATGCTTAGGAATTCAAAACAGTCATAGAGTTGGCTTACACAAGTTGGGGACTTTAGCATTCAGCTTTTGTTAAAATTCATATTCAGTTCATGACAGGGAACATATAAAAAAAAAATAAAGTTACGCTTACTAGTAACGTCTTTTCCAGTAGTCTTTCAGGACAGCCACAATGAGAGACCCTGGCTCCTCCCCTTCCTAGGAAACATTGCGCCAGCCCATAAAATTTCACTTCCCCCTGCCAGACTTCAGTTTTTCTTTCTAAGAGCGCCTCCGACCAGCTGGGGAGACACAACAAAACATTAATAACATTACTTATTACTACCATGCCTGTGTTGAGGTCTTCCTCAAGATCCCCCATAAATTTGGGTAACTAGTGCTGTCCCGAAAGACTACTGGAAAAGACATTACAGGTAAGCGTAACTTTAATTTTCCCTCACCGTCTTTCAGGACAGCCACAATAAGAGGATAGACGAGCGCTTACCACTTAGGGTGGGGCTACGGCTTGCAAAACCTTTCGCCCCAAAGTTTGTTCATTTCCTGACACCAGGCCCACCCTGTAATGTTTTACAAAGGTGGTGAAATTGGACCACATTGCTGCTTTGCAAATTTGCTCTGGCTTGGTTCCAGCCCTTTCCACTTAAAAAGCCGCCATAGCCCTAGTAGAGTGTGCTTTTATACTAACAGGAATTTGTTACCTGCTAACGTATAGGCCTGACCAGTGGTTACCCTGAGCCATCTGGCAATAGTGCGTTGAGATGCTTTATACCCCTTACCCCTTTCTTGCCCCAGAAAACAAGGAATCTGATTTCCCTACTGCTTTCGTCAGTTCCAAGTACTACAGGATACATCTCCTTACATCTAAAGTGTGAAATTTACACTCCCTTTCTCCTGAGGGATTAGGGCAAAAAGTGGGTAAAACTATTTCCTAGCTTCTATGAAACTTCGAAGCCACTTTAGGTAAGAATGCTGGATCAGTTTTGGAAACTACCCGGTCTAGAAATACAACACAAAAAGGGGGTCTGACTGACAAGGCCTCTATTTCGCTGACCCTCCTGGCAGTTGTCACTGCAATCAAAAATAGTCTTAAAAATAAGATCCTTTAGTGAGCTATTTTCTAAAGGTTCAAATGGTGGCTCCGTTAGCGCCTGTAAGACCAAAGATAGGTCCCACTTGGCGAAGGGCGGGCCTTGAACTGGCCTATGCCTCCCTAGTGCTCTGAAAAATCTGAACACTTAAGGGTTGGCGGCCAGAGGCTTTTCCAAATATGCACTAAGTGCTGATACCTGGCTCTTAAGGGTACTCATAGCTAACCCTTTATCTTCCCCACACTGCAAAATCTCCAAAACTGCTATGGGGCTCTGCACCTCAAAGGAGTTTCTTGTGCACCATTCATTAAAGCGTACCCAGACCTTTTTGTAGAACAGGTGCGTCTCCTTCTTTCTGCTATTGAGGAAAGTGGATATCAGCCTTTTTGAAAATCCCTTGGATTTTATTAACCCTTTCTCAGTAGCCAGGCCGCCAAGTTCCATCAATGTACTCGGGGACAAAGGACTGGGCCCTGTGAAAGCAGATCCTTCCCGAGTGGTAGGAATCATGGGGGTTCTACTGCTAATTGTTTGAGGACCGAGAACCAGGACCTTTTGGGCCAATGTGGTGCCACCAAGATCAGATAGGTGTTCCCTGTTTAAAATTTTCTCAGCACTGCCGGTAGCAAGACCGGTGGCAGGAAGGCATAGCTTTTGTGAAATGCCAGCTCTGTGTTAGCGCATCCACCCCTAGTGCGTCTTCCCACCTGTTTAAGGAGAAGAAACACAGGTTTTTTGCGTTGTCCCTTGATGCGAAAAGGTCCACCTCCGGGGGTCCCCATCTTTTGGATATATGATCGTAGACCTCTTGGTTGAGGACCCAATCTTTTCCCCTTTTAGATAAACCACCGAAAGGGAGAGTGCGTTGGTCTCAGCCCAGCTCAGAATTTCTGTTGCCAGGGTCAACAGGATTCCGCTCCTCGTGCCACCTTGCTTGTTTACGTATGCAACCACCGAGGAGTTGTCTGAGTGCACTTGAATGTGGTGGCCTTGTAGTTCCCTTCTGAAGGACCTGAGTGCCAACCCGACAACTTTCAGTTCCTTCCAGCTAGACGACCTTTTGAGCTCCTTGTCCCTCCAGGTGCCCTGTGCCAGTAGTGTTCCAAAGTGTGCACCCCAGCCTTTGCTGCTTGCGTCCGTGTTCACCATCCTGGAGACCAGGATGAGCCACAGACAACCCTGCGAGAGGCTTACCATTTTCTTCCACCACCAGAGGAATCTTTTTACCTGAAGTGGAATATGTACTAAGGTGTCTAACGACTCCTGGCTGTGGTCCCATATCTTTAGGACAAAGGTTTGAAGGGGATGAAAATGTAGCCCTGCCCACTGAACTGCTGGGATGGATGAAGTTAGCAGACCCAGAGTTGACATTGCTGACCTTAGAGACTTGCTAGTTTTTCTGGAGAGAGGCCACTGCCTTGTCCAATTTCTGTAGTTTTTATGCCTGGAGAAAACCCCTCAGCTGAGTGGAGTCTAGCAGGTACGCCAGGTAAGTAATGTGCTGAGATGGAATCAAGCTGGACTTTTCCAGGTTCAGCAGCCACCCCAGACCTGTCAGGATTTTCTTTGTCAGTTCCAGATTTCTGGTTAACTGTTCTGGAGATGCTGCGAAGAGGAGCAGGTCGTCCAGATATACAATTATTGAGACTCCTTTGAGCCGCAGAAAGGCCATGGCTTCTGCCATGACCTTTGTGAAGATTCGGGGTGATGAGGATAGGCCGAATGGAAGCACCTGGAACTGTAGATGGATTGTTTCCCCCTTTATGCACACCGCTAGACGGAGAAACTTCTGGAAAGCTTCTGCGATAGGGACATGGAGGTAGACGTCTTTGAGGTCTAGTGACACCATGTAGCAATTCTGGGGTAGCAAGGCTCTGACCGTACAGATCGATTCCATACGGAACCTCTTGTAGGATACAGACTGGTTCAGGGGTTTTAGGTTCAGGATCAGTCTGTATTTTCCTGGGGGTTTTTGCCCTACAAAAATGTGTGAGTAAAACCCCCCACCTTCCTCCCCTTTGGAACCCTGAGTACTACGTTTTGTTCCTCCAATTCTTTTAATGCCCCCAATAGGGCCTCGGCTTTCTCCACACCCCTGGGAAGGTGTGTGATGAGGAGTTTTCATGGAGGTGGTCTTGTAAATTCCAGGCGGTACCCCCTCCTTACGATCCCCAGGATAAATTGACTGGAGAAGACCGCCTCCCACTGTGGGAGGAAGGCCCCCATTCTTCCTCCCACTGTGCTTGGAAAGTCATTGGCTTTTTCGGGACTGTTCAGGAGGACGAAAAATCGCGCCTGCCCTGGCCCCTTTGGCCCTTAGCTTTATTTTTCCCCTTAGGCTTAGGGACCCCCCTTCGTTTCTGTGGACAAAACCCTTTCTTTGTCTGAATGGGGGGTTTGCGTTTAACCGGGAAGGATTTCTTTTGATGCCGCACAGTTGAATGTCATGGTACTACTTACAGTGAGCCCACAGGCAAGCAGGTGACACAGATCCCCCAGGGTGTGGAGTCTAAGGGCCAGCCGGTATTCTGCCAGGGACCCCCTCATGAGGGTTTGGGCTTAGCTGTGTGCTGACCCCAGGTCATGACCCCGGGGTTCACCCTGCTCGCTAGGGAAGTACCAGAGGACACTGTCAGACAAGGATGGATGGATGATGCAAAGGAGAGCCGGATGGCGAGCCAAGGTCAGGGCGGGCTGCAGACAACGTAATCAGAACAAGCCGAGTTGGTACACAAGAGATCAGTTCACGAGAGGTCAGGTTAAGGCAGGTTACACAAGAAGGGAGCTCAGAAACAAATGTTGCTCAAGCAACCAGAACTGGTCTGAGAGGGATTTAAATAGAGAAGCACATGAGGGGCTGGACAGGACATAGCAGGAAGGAATCATATATTAAGCAAAGGTGAAGCCGGCGACACCCATAGCTGCAGAGTGCAGCAGAGCTGAACACAAGCTAGTGGAACAACAGGTACCAGCTGGCCTACAGCAGTAAAAGTGAAACACAGATCAGCTCCGCAGCTGATCTGTGACAGTACCCCCCCTCTTACGAGGTCCCCCTACACGTCTGGGGCTGGCTTGGAGGGAAATTTCCGATAGAATCTGGTCACCAAACGTGGGGCTGAGACATCGGTGGCAAGAACCCAAGACCTCTCCTCCGGACCATAGCCCTTCCAATCAATCAGATAGAGTAGCCTCCCTCGGGAGTACTTGGAGTCCAATATTTCTTTAATCTCATAATGATCCATCGTATCAGCCACCGGAGTGGGGTGAGAAGAAGCGCGAGAGAAGCGATTGAGGACCAGTGGCCTGAGCAGGAAGACATGGAAGGCATTGGGTATCCTGAGATGAGAGGGCAGACGGAGCTTGAAAGTAACTGGATTGATCTCATGGTGAATAGGAAATGGACCAATGAAGCGAGGGGAAAATTTCATTGAGGGCACCCGGAGTCGGATGTGCTTGGTAGAGAGCCAAACTCTATCGCCAGGTAGGAACTTAGGAGCCGGACAGCGATGACGATCTGCTGCCGTTTTATGCCTGGAAGCAGCTAGATGAAGATTCTCAGAGACTTCTTTCCAGATTGAGTTGAAGGACCTTTAAGTTTCAGCTGCTGCTGGTACAAGAGGAGAAATGGGAACTACAAATGTTTTACCTGGAGGAGGCTGCATAGACCGGAGCTGAGTAGTGGCTAGAATACGATGCGAAGAGGAAGGCTGCCTTGAGTTTGAGGAAAGCATCAATGGCTTCAGGGGACCAGAGCCGGGCATTGACACCCTTGCGGGTGAGAGATGTAATAGGGGCCACCAAGGTGGAGTCGTTACGAACCAACTAGCGATAGTAATTGGTGAAGCCCAAATGGATGGCTTTAAGACCAGAGGGCTGGGGCCACTCAGAGATGGCCCGAAGTTTGGCTGGGTCCATGAGGAGGCCCTTATGATGAGATTATGTAGCCCAGAAATCGAACTTGTGTTTTTTCAAATAGACATTTCTCCAATTTTGCATATAGACAATTGTCCCGTAGACGCTGTAGCACAGCTTTCACATGAAGATGATGGGTAAGTAAGTCTGGTGAGAAAATAAGAATATCATCCAGATATACAATAACACAGACATACAGAAGGTCGCAGAAGATCTCGTTAACCAAATTTTAGAAGACCGCTGGGGCATTGCATAAGCCAAAGGGCATCACAAGATATTCATAATGTCCATCCCTGGTGTTAAAAGAGGTCATCCATTCGTCTCCTTCCTGGATTCTTATTAAATTGTAGGCCCCTCTAGGATCCAGTTTGGTAAAAACATGAGAACCTTGCAGTTTGTCAAAGAGTTCTGAAATTAAAGGAAGAGGGTATCGGTTCTTCACGGTGATGGCGTTAAGGCCCCTGTAGTCGATGCATGGACGGAGTGAACCATCTTTTTTCGCTACAAAGAAGAACCTGGCTCCGGCAGGTGAGTTTGATTTCCTGATGAAACCCTTTTGCAGGTTTTCCCAAATGTAGACTCGGCCTCGAGGAGGAGAGGTCCCAGGTAACAGATATAGTCTCTGTGAGGAGGAAGGCGATCAGTGGACTTTTTGCACAAAACATCTCGGAAAGACTGATATTGCGAAGGCAACATGGGAGTTGTGGAGGTCTCAGCCAGAGGAATGGAAGGAGGAATTAGCACCTTGGAAATACATTGTTGCTGACACGGAGGACCCCAAGCCAATACTTGTCCAGAATTTCAGCCAAGATGCAGGGAGTGTTTCTGCAACCATGGAAGTCTCAGGATGATGGGACTGGAGGATTTAGGCAGAATTAGGAAAGATCTCCTCAGCATGCAAAACCCTATGCACAGGGCTGGACTGGGACAAAAATTTGGCCCTGGACTTCATCCAGAACGGCCCACTTTAATTTTGCAAACACACACAAAAACAGTATATAAACTATGCGCAATTGCACAAAAAAATAAGTAAAAACATTCCACTGTATGTATAAACAGCTTTTCTTTATTCATCAATTACCGTGACCAGTGACATTAAATTACATTAAATTACTAATCAGTTACCATGACCAGTGGCATTAAATTATTCATCAGTTACCGTGGCCAGTGGCATTAAATTAATAATTGACCAGTGGCATTAATATTAATATAATGCCACTGGTCAATTATTAATTTAATGCCACTGGTCATGGTAACTGATGAATAATCTAACCATGACCAGTGGCAGTACATTTACAGTACAGATTTACCCCTACCCCCTCCCACTGCTATGCTGCATATTCAGTTACTATTACATATTACTCAGTTACTTTATTATAGTAAAGTATTAGTGCTTACTTGAATCGCACACGATTTGGTCCCTGTCTGACTGTATTTGCTGCCTGCAACTTGGTTCTGGTAAGGTTCCGAATCCCCCTCCTTAGTGGCACTGGCTCGGCCTCGGCTCCTCTTGGTTGCAGTCTTGCAGGCTTGCTTGCTACGCTCCTGGCTCCGCCTCCTCCTATGTCCCCGGGCCGCCTCTGCCCTCTGGCCGTGAGTGACGTTATGGCGCCGGGACAAAGAGGCCGCCCAAGGCTGTAATGTTAGGGGAGTGACTAGTGAGTGTCAGCCAGCGTCATGATGATGCCAGTGCTTGTGTTGTGTGACGCTGCCCGCCAAGTGCAGGAGCGGAGCCGCCCTGCGGCGGCCGGCGTTATTCTAACAATGATGGAGACTCGGAGAGATTTAGAAGTGTAGTGGCCCACTGCCAATCGGCCCACCGGGTAACTCCCGGTAGTCCCGATGGCCAGCACAGGCCTGCCTATGCATAAGACAATAGGAGGGGTTTTAAACCGAATGGGGCTCATAGACAAGAAGGAGCCATCTACTGCGGTCACGGAAAGGGGTATAGCCAAGGCAACAAAGGCAATGCCCAACTCGGAAGCTAAAGATTGGATGGACTAGACAGGAGTTCAAAAGATGTCTTTTATCACTACAATAAAGGCACAAGCCCAATCCCATGCATCGGGCACGTTCCTTGGGATTGAGGCAAGTTCGCCCAAGCTGCATAGGTTCTTCCAACGTGTGAGAGGTTGAAGATGGAGAGGGTTCCACAGGTCTTTGGACTACCTGTGTTGGACGGCCAGCAGGGGGATGACTGGATCTGGATTTCTCCAGGGTCGCTCCTAGAAGCGAATGTCTATTTGAATGCTCA
This sequence comes from Lithobates clamitans, assembly GCA_037952925.1. Lineage (NCBI taxonomy): Eukaryota > Metazoa > Chordata > Amphibia > Anura > Ranidae > Lithobates > Lithobates clamitans. Next base: position 3,677,054 of record JBBGZY010000691.1, on the reverse strand, counting down.
ATGCGATTAAATCATCCAATGTGGTAAGAATGGTGCGCCCAGCGGATTCATCCTTGACACGCTCAGATAGGCCCTGCCAGAAGGTAGCAGTAAGGGCCTCATCATTCCATTTGAGTTCAGTGGCCAGCGTACAGAATTGATCTGCGTATAGGCCGACTGTCATTCCTTGCTGACGAAGATGAAGGAGGGCCCCAGCAGCCGAAGATACTCTGCTGGGCTCATCAAAAGTTTTCAGGAATGCATCCAAAAAGAGCTGGAGGTCAGAGGTGATAGAATCGTGTGATTCCCAGAGTGGGGAGGCCCAAGCTAGAGCATCACCGGAGAGGAGAGAGATGATATATGCGACTTTGGTGCGATCAGTTGGAAAATGGTGGCTGGAAAGTTCAAAGTGGATGGAACACTGATTAATGAAGCCCTGACAAGCCTTAGGGTCACCAGAAAAATGAGGTGGCGGCGGCAGATGCAGGCAGGGATTGCCAGGTGTAGCAGGTAACAAGGGAGCAGCTGAAGCAGAAGCAGGAATGGAAGGAGCTGAAGTTGCAGTGAGTTGCAGACGATCCAGACGGGAGGCAAGATCCTGAAGAACCAGCATTATTTGCTCTTGATTTGCTTGCTGGGAGTTAAGTCTCTGAACTAGATGTTGCATTTGATCCTCGGTCAGTGGCCGATTCTCAGAGGCGCTCATGGCTTAAGCAAACTGTCACGATACTGCTTACAGTGAGCCCACAGGTGAGCAGGTGACATGGGATCCCCCAGGGCAAGGAGTCTAAGGGCCAGCCGGTATTCTGCCAGGGACCCCCTCACGAGGGTTTGGGCTTAGCTGCGTGCTGACCCCAGGTCACGACCCCTGGGTTCACCCTGCTCGCTAGGGAAGTGCCAAAAAACACTAACAATCAGGGATGGATGAAGCAAAGGAGAGCCGGATAGCGAGCCAAGGTCAGGGCGAGCTGCAGACAACGTAATCAGAACAAGCCGAGTCGGTACACAAGAGATCAGTTCACAAGAGGTCAGATTAAGGCAGGTTACACGAAGGGAGCTCAGAAACAAATGTTGCTCAAGCAACCAGAACTGGTCTGAGAGGGATTTAAATAGAAAATCACATGAGGGGCTGGACAGGAAGTAGCAGGAAGGAATCATATATTAAGCAACAGGTGAAGCCGGCGACACCCATAGCTGTAGAGTGCAGCAGAGCTGAACACAAGCTAGTGGAACAACAGGTGCCAGCCGGCCTACAGCAGTAAAGGTGAGATACTGATCAGCTCCGCAGCTGTTCTGTGACATTTAACTTTAGAGGCACTATCGCCCGGCCACTTTTTATAGCCGGAGGGCTCTTCTGGCTGAGTTGGCTAGAGCCGCAGTTCTGGTAGACTTGCGGACGGACTCTGTGGACGCATCCGCTATATATGCCACTCCTCGCAGAATAGTAGGAAAAGATGACAATATAGTTTCCTTGGTGGTTCCCGCTTCAATATGAGCCTGGATTTGGGAAAGCCAATGCTCCAGGTTATGGGCCACCACTGTGACAGCTATTTCCGGTTTCAGATTTCCTATGGTTGATTCCCAGGTTTACTTGAGGAGAGGATCCATAGTATCTGATAAAGCTCCCATATCCTAAAAGGCCAGATCTGTATGTCTGGAGACCGGGGAGAAGGCAGCGTCCAGTTTGGGGTTTTTATCTCAGACGGATGATGGATCTTCTGAAAACAGAAACCTTCTTTTAAAAGATCTAGAGAAAAAAAGGTTTCAGTTTAGGATCCTGCCAGGACATCATGGACTGGGAAAACTTTCTTTTTCTGTTCCCCATGTCCCTGTACATCTGGTCGCGGAGTGTCAGGGGTTTCTTGTCCGCCTGAATTCCAAGGGTAATTTAAATTGCCCCCAAGAGGTCCTCTACCTCTTCCAGTGAAAGGTTATATCTTAAAGGTTTCCTGGACTCCCTGTCCCGGTCCTCTCCCTCCTGATTCCTCCTGGGAACCTGAGGTAACACTATTCGGCTCTTCCCTAGCCACCTCTCTGGAGGCCCCTGTAGCTCCTTCTGCTGTGGCAGTGGCGGCCGGTTGGGAAGGTTCAGAGCCCTGCGCTTGTGGAGGTGTTGTCATTTGGGGTGCAGGTGAGGGATTTGTAGGAAGCTGAAACCCTTCAAACAAGGATTTAAATGACTGAAAGGTGGAGGAAAGTTCCTTCACTGAAGCCGCTAATCCCGATTCCTGCTCTGATGCCCTTTCTCTGACTAATGCATCTATACAGTCTTTGCATAATACTTTTAACCAAGATTCCCCTAAGGTACCCCTACAAGATGCGCACTCCCTCTTAGAGCTATGTGATGATCTTGATTTCTCAGCTTTCTGAAATACATGCAGAACAAATAAATAATATCGCCTTTCACCCCTAGTCATACAGGTTACAACCCTGGGGAGTACTACAGGCCTTTTAAAAAGATAAGGATCGAGCCTCCCCCCCTTACTACCCAGGAACCAACCCTACAAGGAACCATCTGTGGAGGGGGAAATCCTAGATAAAGAGGACCACTCCCCAAGGCACCCTTACCTTTGGATGGCTGGAGCTAGCATCGCTGAGCGCTGTCTGGGCAAACACTTCAGACATGGCCTCGCTGGTGGTTGCTGCCTGTACTGTGTTCCCGACTCCACTCCAGACTGAATCGGCCCACTATCAGCACTGCGACCTGGAACCGGAAGTCTAACAACTGACAAATGGGGATGGTGCTGCGCTAATCCTACAATAAATTATAATATCTAGGTGTACTGGGTATCAACTCTTTTCATTACTGAGGTATAGGATGGTGATCTAAACCACCATGGGGAATATAGCACTATGTGGACATGCAGGCAGTATGTGCATAATAGAAAAAAATAATAATAAATAAAGGGTGGAGCCCACCAAAAAAACTATACATATGTATCTCTCAGCTTAAATAAAAATAAAACCATGGTGAAATCTACAATAAAATAAAAAAAAAATATATATAAATATTTTTTTCAATAAGATAGTGATTGCCGCTGAGACATTAAATGCCAGTATAAAGTGCTGTGAATTAATATCTGGAAATTATTATAGTTCAATGAACCATGATTCATATAAATAAATAGATGACTAAAAACTCAATAACATAAAAGCAAAAATTGCCAAATGATACAATGTTACATTGAATGTCCAAAGTGATCTTCATAGCTGTGCATCATGCAATATAGTGTCCAGCGCCAGCAGGGGGTGCTCAAACTTAAAATAATACAATCAAATAAACTCAGTGCAACAAAAAACTGCTTCAATGCTTCCTTAGTGATAACAGACAATTAAGTCGTGTGGATAGCAGCTGAGTTTAAAAATCATTTGTTCAGAAGAGTGGTGAATGTGAAGTGTGCAGCAGGATCTCCTCCATGCAACAATCCTCTAGTGGTAGTTAGTGGCCCCTTACCTCACTATACTGAGGTTACAGCATAGAGCAGACAGCGCTTGTGGTGTCTCCTAGGGGGGTCCTAGGTAATGGACTGTCATTTATCAGACCTCAGATCCATGGGGAGCATCATAGTAAATGGAGAGATGAAGATACCATATAGTGTAGTATTTCAAGCATGTATCAGACTTTATTCAACATTAGCAGCATACAGGGTACTCACACAGTAAAAAACGAAAGGTACAGTGTATCCAGACGAGAGGCGAGCTCATACACTGCTGACAGTGGGCGGTGCCTGTCCCTACGCGTGGCGTCACGGGTCACGTGGCTTCATCAGGGAAGCCACGTGACCCGTGATGCCACGCGTAGGGACAGGCACCGCCCACTGTCAGGAGTGTATGAGCTCGCCGCTCGTCTGGATACACTGTACCTTTCGTTTTTTATTGTGTGAGTACCCTGTATGCTGCTAATGTTGAATAAAGTCTGATACAAATATTTTAATATATTTTATTTTTATTTTATTGTAGATTTCACCGTGGTTTTATTTTTATTTAAGCTGAGAGATACATATGTATAGTTTTTTTTGGTGGGCTCCACCCTTTATTTATTATTATTTTTTTCTATTATGCACATACTGCCTGCACGTCCACATAGTGCTATATTCCCCATGGTGGTTTAGATCACCATCCTATACCTCAGTAAAGACAAGAGTTGATACCCAGTACACCTAGATATTACAATTTATTGTAGGATTAGCGCAGCACCATCCCCATTTGTCAGTTGTTAGTCACACCAGGGTTTAAGGCTGGACCCCATTCGGTGCAAGCTGCTTTTCCCTATCTAAAACCACCTATAACACCACTGCTTGGTAGCGCAGGAATAATACTCCCTATATGGAACCGGAAGTCACCTGTCAAAAGGAAGCATCCACCCCCTCTGCCGGAAATGACATCACCTGTCACTGGGCCCGCCTGGTTCCAATGCGGTCTGCACCCATGTACAGGGAGAGTGGAGCTGCCTCCCTGCTGCATCCCTGTGAATGCGATGATGGGCCCCCAGATCTTCCTCTAGCACTCAGTGAAGATGAGGTGGCGAACTGTGCGGTCAGGTATGTACCTCACCGCGTCCCTGGGAGCGCCCCAGCCTCCCCTACAGGGCTTTAAAGCCAGTCTCCCTGACTGTCTGGCCAGGTTCCTAAGAGTGTCTCCCCACCGGAGGAAACACAAACAACTGAAGTCCGGCAGGGGGAAGTGGAATTTTATGGGCTGGCACAGTGTTTGATAGGAAGGGGAGGAGCCAAGGTGTCTCTCATTGAGGCTGTCCTGAACGGTGAGGGAAAATTAGAGAGAATAATACAAAGGCCAAAGTTAACTCCTACAAAGTCTTAGCACATGATTCCAGATATTAAAAAAAAAAAAAGCTATTAAATGAGTTTAAGCCAGCTTTTTTGTCTTGGCAGGGCAGAAAGGAAAGGTGGATGGAAGGCGGATGGAAGGCACTGTGGGATGGGGGGGGGGGGGGGTTGAAGTGGGTGTCAGGTAACTTGACCAGGGGGATGAAGTGGGTAGGCAGAGCTTTAACAGGGAGGGATTTAAGACAATAGGAGTGAGGTATCTGACGAGTGAGGTCTGCTTCTAGTGTGGCGGTGGATTACTAAAGAAGCCTCAAAGTCTTAACCTTTCAAAATAATTATAATTCTATACGTGTATAAAGGAGGAGTCACTGAAATATATACTTAATTTTTAAAAAATGGGTTTGAGACTCTACTCCTAAAATGACTTCACAATATATCTGTCCAGAAGTTAAACCATACCAGTACAACCACTCGTGTAATCTATACCGTACTATGCTTTAATAAAAACAATACACAAACAATTTAAAAATGTTTTTGCCAAAACACATATATAACAATTACCCACCCAAATGAACTCTCTGGGTTCTGTATAGGTAGTATATCAAACTTGTATATGAATATTTCATTCAAATGTACCAAATAATGGACCTTAAAACAAAACTCAGCTAGTTCCTGTATGTAGTAATAGAAAAAGTCCAGCTTTTTTTGCAAGACACTTCATGGTGCAGCCCCTATAAACTGATTATATCCAGGGAAAGCCAGAGACAGGCCTATAATCCAGTAGGTTCCCCAGTAGCTAGTAGGTGTCAAAAACAAGTGTCCAGAGAAGGATGAGTTACACACTACTGCCTGGTCCCACCAATGGTTAAATATCTCAAAGTTCATCCAATGTATGTTATGCAGAATGCATCCATCCAGTTGGCAGTTCAACTCAAACTGTAAGAAAAACCAGGGTAACAAGTGCGCAGTGGTGCACAGGTGTGGACATGTCAAGAGATGCACAAGAAAGGACATGTACTGGCGCATGCGTGAGCGCGCGCACACGTGCGTGCATTGGTGCGGGCACACGTGCGCGTATTGGCGCCAGTCTGCCTTTAAACCTGCCAGTGACATGCACACTTTGCTGAGTGGTCTTTCAGCTAGTGCCCGTTTAACTGATCTGTACCAGTTTCCTGTATCCTGACCCGGCGTGCCTGAACCTTCCCTTTGACCTCCGCCTGCCTACTTGTGAACTCGGCTTGTGCTTGACTCCGCTTCTGCCTGATGTTCCTGTGCCTCATTGCCCGACTGTGTACCGAACCTGGCCTGTGTCCCGTCTTTGCCTCTGCCTCACGTCTCGGTACCTGCTCTGTCTGGCTGTTGATGATCCCCTGGCTCATGTCCCATCTACGCTCCCAGCTGCTGATTCAGCGATATGGAGCTCCTGTTCTCAGTTCAGGCCCAACTCTCTCCAGCCACCTGGTTCCTGCCAAGACCCAGCCAGTGCCATCTGCTACATTGGCCCTCGTGCCACTCTGTGTCCTCCATTCCCTGTCATCACTACCAGGAAGTTGGACAGTTGGTGCAAGAGAAGCCCCCTCTACAGCTTGATCTCCACCAGGTACGTGACACAAACCTACCTCACACTGTCATAGATGTCTTAACATGGAAACCACAGATGCAGCAAATTTACAGTAAGGACCATGCAATGGCATGTAATCTGTAATGAAGCTAGTCCTCACTGTTGTTCAAGGGGCTTCTGTGCACCAAAATTCAACATAGTGTAAATGGTGTAAAAAGAAAGTATACTTAACAGTCCAGAGAAAGAGGGCTGGGTTAAGATGAAGAAGCCTGACCAGTTTTGTCGGTTTAAAACCGGCTGCATCAGAGGCTGAAAAAAATGTACCTGTAGCCGACCATGTACTTATAAGCCTTTCAAAATGGCTATCACGTCCTTCAGGGCGAATGCCATGCGCAATCATGTCGTCAGCGCCTTGACACCGCTCGTAACAGAAAAAAGCAAAAACATGTGAATGATTGTAAAATGAAAAAAAATAAAAATAAAAAAATCTGGAAAAAAGGGCCCACAGCACAGGGTCAACACAGGCATATACATACAACATAATATATCAAAACAAATTAACAACAATTTCACAAAAGTATCAAAATCTTTATATGAGTGGAAGCTGGATTGGACTGAAAACAATATATTTTAAAAAATGTTTTAAATAATAAAAAATATTCAGGAAGGGAGCAACGCCAAAGCTGTCATTCAAACCAGCGGGTTTGGTAGCCTCACATTTCCAAATCCACCTTGTTTCTCTCTGTAGAATTTTCTGGTAAAAGTTCCCACCTCTGGTGTTTTGTGTAACAACCTCCAAAATCCAAATTTCAAAACACAAACGTCTGTACTACCAGTGATTTTAAGTGATATGTGCAGTAGGGATGAGCCGAACACCCCCCTGTTCGGTTCGCACCACAACATGCGAACAGGAAAAAAGTTTGTTCGAACACGCGAACACCGTTAAAGTCTATGGGACACGAACATGAATAATCAAAAGTGCTAATTTTAAAGGCTTATAGGCAAGTTATTGTCATAAAAAGTGTTTGGGGACCAGGGTCCAGCCCCAGGGGACATGGATCAATGCAAAATTTAAGAACCGTCAGACGAGGAGACGCCGTCACACAGCGGGAGCCTCCCTCCATGCCAGCATGGATGCGGAGCGGCCCGGAGAAGAAAATGAAGAAGAGAAGAAGGAAGAAGAGAAGAAGATGAAGAAGAAGATGAAGAGCGGGAGCCTCCCCCCATGCCATGGGTGCGGAGCGGCCCGAGGAGAAGAAGATAGAAGACGCTGCGGAGGAGATGCTGGACGAGAACGCCGGAGGAAGAACCAGAAGAACCAGAAGATGAAGGAAGATAGAAGAAAGAAGAAGCATTTAAATAAAGGAATTGTCAAAAACTGTCTCTTGTAAAAAACTGTCAACATTTTTGACAGTTTTTTAGTGAAATGGTAGGGGTAAGTACCCCCTTACCATTTCACACAGGGGGGGGGCGGGATCTGGGTGTCCCCTTGTTAAAGGGGGCTTCCAGATTCCGATAAGCCCCCTGCCCGCAGACCCCGACAACCACCGGCCAGGGTTGTAGGGATGAGGCCCTTGTCCTCATCAACATGGGGACAAGGTGTTTTGGGGGGCTATCCCAAAGCACCCTCCCAATGTTGAGGGCATGTGGCCTGGTACGGTTCAGGAGGGGGGGCGCACTCTCATCCCCCCCTCTTTTCCTGCGGCCTGCCAGGTTGCGTGCTCGGATAAGGGTCTAGTATGGATTTCTGGGGGGACCCCACGCCGTTTTTTTTTTTTTGGCACAGGGTTCCCCTTAAAATCCATACCAGACCTGAAGGGTCTCGTATGGAATTTAGGGGGAACCCCACTTCATTTTTTTTTTTAAATTTTGGCCGGGGTTCCCCTTAATATCCATACCAGACCTGAAGGGCCTGGTATGGAATTTACGGGGAATCCCACGTCATTTTTTTTTAAATTTTGGTTCGGGGTTCCCCTGTGGGGAATTCCCATGCCGTTTTTATCAATGAACTTCTATGTGTATTGTCGGCAATGCAATAGCCGCGAGTAGTTTTAAATGGGTTTTTTCCTTCGAAATGTCATTTTGCTGTCAGACTGTTCTAAACACGGGAAACATGCGCCCCTTTACAGGCATACTATAGACACCCCCCAGCTACGAAATTTAAAGGGATATTACACTTTTATTGTTTGACTTTAAGCATTATTAAAATCACTGCTCCTGAAAAAACGGCCATTTTTAAAACTTTTTTTTGCATTGATCCATGTCCCCTGGGGTAGGATCCGGGTCCCCAAACACTTTTTAAGACAATAACTTGCATATAAGCCTTTAAAATTAGCACTTTTGATTTCTCCCATAGGCTTTTAAAGGGTGTTCCGCGGCATTCGAATTTGCCGTGAACACCCCAAATTGTTCGCTGTTCGGCTAACTTGCGAACAGCCAATGTTCGAGTCGAACATGAGTTCGACTCGAACTCGAAGCTCATCCCTACTCATCAGCAATCTTAGAACATTGCTTTCCATAATAAAATGGAAGAATTCTCCACCACCACAGGTATATCACTATGTATCAGGAGATCTCCCAAAGAACGTGCTTTCTGAAAATAAACTGTCCACCAATAGGTGCCAATGGTTAGTGCAGATCTCCTTTACAATATTGGTCTAATACGTGCATTGAAGACTCAATCTGGTAATCTGCTTGCTATCTGAGTCAGATTTTCCCTGATTAAAAGTCAAGTTGCCACTGTCACTTGCCCTCTGATAAGCTGCACTAAGCCAACTTTTCTAACCACCATCTCTCCCTAAGATGTCTAGATTCCTGTTCAAAGTTTCTGTCATCTGAGCAGTTTTGGCAGGCTCTTAGATATTGAGACATGGGAATATTGTGAATTACCATCTCTGGATGGAAATTCTCTGCATGTAATAAATTACTGGTGGCGATGTGCCAACATGATTACAGAGCCCCACTAAAAGTACCTATTAGGGATGGACCGAATTGACCCCTTTTCGGTTCGCACCAGAACTTCCGAACACCGCGAAAGTTTGGACCTGAATAACAAACCCCATTAAAGTCAATGGGACCCGAATGTCAAAAAACAAAAGTGCCCATTTTGTAGGCTTACATGCAAGTTATTGGGCATACAATGGTTATAGGGGTCCAGGTCCTGCCCTGGGGGACATATATCAAAAAAAAGTTTGTGAAAAACGTCATTTTTAAATGAGTAGTGATTTTTTTATTTTTAAAGTGAAAGCCTAAAAATGAAAAATTCCTTCAAATATAGTGCCCTTAGTCTACATGTAAAGTGGCAGATCTGTACCATGTCTAGAATCTGCTGCAGCAATAATTGCATTTATAAAGCCAAAAAAAAAATTAAATTTTCCCTGCAATTTTGCTTAGCAACAGCTGGGGAGCCACTGTGTATGATGCGGCCACAATGGTAGTGCACTAGGAACAAGATTAGGGATTTTTTGGATACATTCTGGAGTCACTTTGACTTTGTATAGAAGTATCGGGTGCATACAAATTGGTCTTTGGGTGTTGGTGGCGCCTTCCCACCGTAACCCTATAGAGGTAATCTTGATGAAAGAATTGGCCTTGCTGTAAAAAATTGCAATGATATGCACCTGTCAAACATGTGCAGAAAAATAGTTTTTTGGGTGTCGGTGGCACCTTCCCACCGTAACCTATAGAGGTGCTCTTGATGAAGGCAAAAAAAATTGCAATGATATGCACCTGTCAAACAGGTGCTGAAAAATTGGTCTTTGGGTGTTAATTGTGCCCATGAAACCTATACCAAAAACATTCTTCCAGATGAAATAATTGAACACCCTCAAAGCTAGGCAGCCTCGAAATCCTGCAGAGATTCCACATCCCAAAAAGACTTAATCAGTGACATAAGCATCAGGGGCTTCATAGCTGGTAATCCAGGACTGATTAATTTTTATAAAAGTCGGTCAGTCAAACGGTCCACGGAGTCTGTGGACAGACGCGTTCTATGATCAGTAACGAAACCTCCTGCAGCACTGAATGCTCGTTCTGAAAGCACACTGGATGCAGGGCGGCCCAACAACTCAATAGCATACCGGGCAAGTTCTGGCCAGTGGTCTATTCTCATGACCCAGTAAGTCAGTGGATCGTCAGCTGGAAAGCTCTCCATCTCTGTTTTGGCCCCCGAGGTAATCGTCCACCATGTGATGCAGATGCTGCCGATGGGATGTGGAAGCTGACATCCCTGGGCGGCGAGGACTAAAAAAATTCCGAAATGTCTCACTTAGGCAGACGCCTTCTCCAACGCTCTTCTCTTGACAGAAGACTTAAAGCGACGTTTTCCAGAACACTTTAACTTTCTGGAGTCAGGAAAAACATTTAATAAAATTTTCTTTAACATGTCCTCGAGATTTTATCTTCTGCACTCTCTGTGGTGGGTGGCAGGGACTGTATTTTTTTTTTCCGTTGCAGCAGATGGGGGCAGAGAAATTTGCCAGCTACAGTCTACAGCTGGTGGTGTGCTTCTGGCAGATGTGCTGCAAGGACCTGGGACACCCTGTGCTATACCATGATCCCTGTAAGTGGAGGCTGCTGAGAGGTAATGACTCTGTATAGCAGGGGCAGACTGAAGTGGGTAAGGAGGGGGAGGAGGAGGGGGAACAGATTTGTGCCCCTTTTGTGTGGCTTTTAGGTGCTCTTGCCAATGGGCTGAGTGGTTGGACGTTAAATGCCTTGTTAAGCATGTGGTACCCAAATGGTTGGTGTTTTTGCCACATTTGATGTGCCTGAGACACAGTTTGCAGATAGCAACAAGGCCATCTGCTGCAGATGTGCTGAAAAAGGACCCAACAGCTAAGCTTTGGGGAGTTGGCCAGAAGATAACAGCTGCAGAATGTCAGAATGTGATGGAATATGGTGGCTGCACTCTACTCTTTCTTTCTGGACTCCTTGGGGTTGTGCCGCCTCACCTTCAATTTCCTCCTCTGCTCTATCTGGCACCCAAGTCGCATTAGTGACCTCATCATCATCATTATCATCATCTCCATCTCCTTCATTATTACCACTGGAGACAACTTGTCAATACACTGCGGCTTGGGAAACATGAATGCCAATTTGTCTACCAGTTTTCCTCCCTCTCTCTAGGCTCATGTTCTTGTCATCCTCAACCTCAGAACCAACATCTGAATCCAGTAATGGCCGGGCATCATCAAGGAGCAAATGGCTGATGCTGGGGTCAAATAACGCAGCTGACTCCTCAATGGCTGACATTGGGGCTATGGCAGGAATAGATTTGGACAAGGAGGTAGGTTTATCCACTGACCACCACGTCCACCTTTGCCTGTGGACACATTTGTTGCTGGCCCCCTTACAGTGCCAAGGGAACGTCTGCCTCTCTTTGTTGTTCTCCCAGACATTATCGGGAGGGAGTGGTGCTTAAAAGCAAATGTAAAGAAGAAGTTGAAATCTGTACGTAGTTGCACTTTAATCAATGTAAAGAGGTGTTTGGGGTACTTTAATTTGAGTACTCACAATACACAGACACACTCCACGGATACACTATAATATAAGTATATAGTCCTTCATTATCTGTGCTACGCAGATGTTGGTAAAGAATGATTCAGCAACAACAGCAACCACTTTGCTTGCTGCCACAATTGGCGTACAAACTGTTCTGCTTTTGAACATCAGACTCCCATAGATTGGTTGATGATGTACTACTTATCTGAAATTTCATTTTTTTTTTTTATTTGAGTGCAATTTCACTATTTGTTGCACTGCGCAAATAAGGTATACTTCATTCCATATTATTAATACACAGTCAATTGAATCAGTATATATATCACTGGCTTGGGTACCCAAACAACAGACTTTGCTATGAGAAGTGCAAATTGGTATTTAACAGACGGAAGATAAAGATCACATAGAAAAGTGCTAATCTACATGCACAGGTCTTGCATTCAGGGCTGGATCTAGCCTGTCTGATGTGCAGGTGCAGTAAAAAATGTCAGGGGGGCAGAGGATGTGAAGTCAGTGGGGCAGTGTATAGGAGTCAGAAGGCAGTGTACAGGGAGACAGCAGGGCAGAGGATAGCGTCAACAGTTTTCAGGCCTGAATACAGAGGCCATTAGTTTGTAGCACAGTGTACAGTGGGTTATTAAGGCAGCATACAGGGGTTAGCAGGCAGTAGAGGAGTGTGCAGGGGATCATAAGGACAGAGGATGAGAGGTCAGCAGGGGAGTGCACAAGAGTCAGCAGGGCAGTGTGCAAGCAGTCATTAGGGCAGAGGTCAGGGGTCAACGGAGCAGATGACAGGGATCTGTGGGGTGGAGAACAGGGGTTATCAGGGCAGAAGACAGGGCCAATAGGGCAAAGAAAAGGGGGTCAGCAAGGTAAAGGACTGTGGTAAGTTGGACAAGAATCAGCAGTACAGAGGGCAGTGTACAGGGGTTAGCAGGGTAGAGGACAGGGGCCAATAGGGCAATGTACAGGGATCAGCAGGGCAGAAGACAGTGGTCAGCAGGGAAGAGGACAGGGTCACTGCTGGCAGAGCACTTAGTAGAGCTCCTCCTCCAGTTCCCACACTGTACACAGCCTGAGCACTCAACTGATCTCTTCCTCCCCACACACCACACAGCACATAGCTGAGATTGGAATCCCTTACAGACACAGATACAGCCTTGATCTGCACAGTGTGTAGTTGGCTACTGCAGCTGCACTGCCATTTCAATCTGGAAATTTTGCAGGTCCTAATTGTAACATAGCAGCCAGCTAAACACTATGCAGATTGAGACTGTGCCTGTAAGGGCATCTGATCTCAGCTATATGCTGTGTTGAGAGGAGGAGATTTGTTGAGTGCCTTGTGTGTAGTGCGGCCATATTGGGACAAGGTCATCTAGTGCCCATGGAAAAGATATACAACTGCACCCCTCCCCCCGATATGTGAGCACCCTGTCTCAGCATAAATCCCTCCCCCCTCAAAAAAAAAAAAAAAAGCCCAGAATGCTCATCACCTGAGCATACATTCCATCTGCAAGCCTAAATTCTCTCCAAATGAAGATGCAAAAATTCCTCCTCCTTCCAGTTCAAATCCCACTCCTAGGACCAATCTTTGCCCCCAAATCCCGCTCCAAGCTCAAATCCCCCCAATTCACCCCTTCTAGCACAAATCTTCCTCACTAAAAAAAAAAAAATCACCTCACCTAGCACACATCCTCTTCCCCCTCAAATTTCCCATCTCAGCACAAATCCTTTCTCCCAAAATCACCCCTCCAAACCCAACCCCCCAACTTACAGGTAGGAAACCACTACAGAGTCAAGAGTAGGTGCAGGCTGTGCTCTCCTCCTCCTGTCAGAACAGCGCTCCTCCAGTCCATACAGAAGATGACACAGGATCACTCTTACATCGGACTGTACACAGTTTGATTACCTGCCCCTATCTTCTCCAAGGACTGCTCATCTCCCGATAGCGGGAAATGTGGGTAGGGAGCAGGTAATCAAACCATGCATAGTCCAATCTAGCAATTCTGTGTTGTATGGAGAGCACTGTTCTAAACAGGAGGGAGCAGAGCACAGCCCGCACCTCCTCCCAGCTCTCTTCTTTCTAGACTTCACTGTTCCAGTCTGCCCTCCCCTTATCCTGGCCTTGATTATGGGGAAGACGGGAAGCAGCTCAGCAGCTAGGCACAATGTCCATGGTAGGGCTGGCCTGGGGGGGGGGGGGTGGACATACTAAATCTGGGGGCTCAGCCCACCAAAGCACCCTCCTAGATCTGGCCATGCTTGCATTCAATATAGACTTTTTCTTTATGTGTACGTTTTTGTTTGGAGGAACAGACTTTCATAATATGTATGTTTTTAGCAGCATTCAACAGTGTTATTTTTGTGAATTTCCTTTCTGCAGTTGATTATATTGAGCACTTTAGTGGATACAAGTGTTCATGCTGATATTCTACAGTTGACTATGGCTGACTCACATTGTGATTTTCATTTGTTGCTGTATATCATTCTGTTGTCATCATGACTACCTACTTGTTTGGAAAACCGTACAATCAAGACAACATCTAATATCTGCATTGGGACATATATGTGCCTGCTTTGTTGTTCTACTATTGGAAACAAAATATAAATGAACCATTCACATTACTGGATATTGCTTTATATTTCTGATTGCTTTACTGTGATGCATGTTACTGCTTTATTAGTTGTTAATGGATATTAAGGAATGCACTATGGTGCTGTGAACAGTCAACATTATTACTTGTTGGGGCAATGATCCAATTTATTTTAGCACAAAAAAATATACAAATTATACTATTATTCCAACAAGAGGTAAACTCTGTGATGTTTATCTCTTGACATCTGTGCAATATAATTCCCTTTGAGGATGACAACTGGCATTTTATGCTTTGCACATATGTATACTCTAAAATCTCTTACATAAGGCAGTAAAAAATGCTAAGTTTTTTATTGAACTGAAATGAGATGCATTGTTATCTATGGGACATTATACACAGCTGAGTAAAGATCAGTAAAACAGCGTTCAGTAAAAAGGAGTAAAACAAAAACAGAAAATGTTTCATTTGAGTGCAGTAATTTACGCGCATACACGTGTTTACTCTTCTAGAAGCGTGTTTATGTGAGTATAAATTTGTATGTTAAAATACTGGCAATGAAGAAGAATTTCACTCGTCTATATGCTTATTCACCTTTACTCACTTATACTCAGTATTATTCAGGTCTTTACACACAGTTTTTGGCCCCTGCACACGGGCGTCACAAGTTCCTGAGTAAACATCAGAATTATGATGTCCGTGTGCAAGGGGCCTAATAGGATAATCCTGTATGTGCAGGTTTGACCATGTGGCTTTTATTATATTTTTTATGGTGGGCCATTCAGGACTATTCTTGAATACTTATGCATAATAATAAAGATGTACTTTTTTTTTGATTCTTAAGGTATTGCTCCATATTAGCAATAAATCCTGGTAGAACTTTTAACACATCCTTATACATCTCCATATTTGATACATTACGAGATGGCACAGAAAGGAAAGTAGAAGAGGGTTTAGTTCCAAAGCTGGGTGTCATTGAGGTACAACTACTGAACACAGCAATCCTTCTGTTTACTGAGATTTTATGGAGTTTTAACTGGTCTGTGACATACCTGCACTCATAGTCATCTAATTCTTTGTGTGTTCCAGGAATCTGTTATTTCAAAATCCATGCTGCAAAGTCTCTTAATCCTTTTACATGGTACTACAGCAGCTTGTTTCATCCATGCTTGAGTTATAAACTGTATTCACGTTAAGCATCTGCCTTATGAGGTGATATTCCTATATATTTTAATTATTTTGCAACTTTCAACTGTTTCAAATTAAATTTGAAGGCTTACTTAAAATTTCTTAAGCAGTCTGATTTGAGAAAGGACCATCAAAACAGGAGAATCCCTTTGTGCCTAAGGTATTGTGTCTATAGAAACCTGTATAGCTCTGGTGTCCAACGTGTGGCCTGCTAGCACTCTGTGTGTGGCCCATGGCCACCTGAAGCACTGGCATTGTCTGAACTGGGCACCAGGAAGGAAATTAAAATAATGGATGTGGTTTGCTTCCCTTTAGGAGATTGGATGATTCTTATTCTGCTATCTCCTCCTTACTAGTACCCTCAGTGTCTGCCCCTATAACTATGCTGATTGACTAGCCAGGGAGTCAGATCCCTCTGTGAGTGCATCTCTTCCAGCTTGGACCAATATATATTATATGTCATATATGTAGGATCTCTGTGGAAGTTGGGAATCCCTGTAGTGATCACTGCTGGCTTCTGGGTACCATGTTTAATGGCTGCCCTGCTTCTTACTGAACGCAGGATGTTGCTTGCTCAGCACAGGAACCATTTAGAGAACACTTTGCAGTCTTCTCTGATTGGACAAGGTTGAGATTGTGACATTTCTGCCCACCTCATTTAATCAGAAAATAGTTTGCATTCATTGAGAAAATGCATCGGCTTCCCTGAATGGCTCCTGTGCCAAGTGAGTCCCTTCCTGTGTTCACAACGCAGTAGGGCAGCCACTCGGCACAGGATCCCAACCTACCATTTCCTCTTTCTACTCACTGATGAGGAGGTTTCCGGTATTTGAATGGTGTCTTTGTGCTGTCAGTGCAGATTATGTCTGTGGACCCAACCCAGATACTAAGTAACTAGCTGGAAAAAGGTGGGGGGAGAAGCTCTCTGCACAACCTTCTGTGGAACTGTCCCCATCTGTGGGTTGTGGTGAGCTGCAATGAAGGTGCATTGAGTTGCCATTCAAAAATGAGTGGCACCGTACAACCAATTATCCATCTGTGCATTGGGGTAATGCACTCAAGCTGGCCTTAAACTACTTGCTGTATTAGGACCTTTTCAGACTAGTGAGTTGCTATAACATATGGTAAAATGCACATCTATCTAACCATGCATTGCTGCAACCCACTAAGCTAAGTGAATTTTGAATGGAACCACAATGCACATACATAGCTCAATGCAACACACCTGCATCTTTTTGTGTAGCACAGCGCATAGATATGAATCATATGAGGGTTGTGGTGTGCTGCCTTGAAAAAATGGTACAGGCCCATTTGTATCATACTTTGAGGTGCCATCTATCTTCAGGTATATATGCTGTCCTTTGAACATGTCAGAGGATGCACTTGAGGCCATCTGTATTTATGAAGTTGACCACCACTGCTGTATAGGGGTGCTGTATATTTGGTGTGGTTACATGACCATCTCATTAAAAAAAAGGGAGTAACAATTATCGTAGCAAAGAACCTCACGATACTGAACGTTTAGGAAAAATGTGACACTTCTCAAATTATCTGTTTAAAGGACTGTGTTGCCTCACAACAATCAGCACTACTCAAACTTGTACAGGAAATGTTAGAAACTGAAATTCTGAAGAGAGTTGCTGTTGGCACCACATATTTACTTATTTACAATAAGAGGAACTGAACTCTGGAGACTAACCAAAAAAAAAAAAAAAGTCTAGTAACCAGTATTGGTTGTGGTCTCCTTGCAGCTGATCTTTCCCCATAACTGACTTACAATGCCTTGTCCTGCACTGTTTAATAATAATATTATAATATAATGAATGATGGTTTTCTGCAGCCACCACTCATGGAAGGCTTATCTAA
Source organism: Lithobates clamitans (assembly GCA_037952925.1). Classification (NCBI taxonomy): domain Eukaryota; kingdom Metazoa; phylum Chordata; class Amphibia; order Anura; family Ranidae; genus Lithobates; species Lithobates clamitans. The sequence continues at coordinate 3,659,577 of JBBGZY010000691.1, read as the reverse complement.
CATACACTGATGAGTAAGCTTAAATAGAATAAGTCAATATACTTTTAACAGAAAGAGGAAAAAAAGCCTGGTTCTACACAAGCATAATATGGCAGTCATAGATGAAGAAATAATCAAATTACGGCAAGCTTGGTTCTTCCTAGATATATGTATGTATATATAGTTATATAAACTTACAATCTTTCAAATAACCATGTATAGAAACCGATGCAAAAATATCCGATTCTGTGGATTTGCTTTGTGAATGGCAAAGCAGAAGGAGTCACAAAATGAGAACCAGTGACTGTAATTGAAAACCATTCTGATACGACTGGGACATGGAATTACAACTTTTACAGTATTATCCAGCAGATGCTCATTTGGGCTTCTAGAAAAGTATGGAAGTAAGTAAATCCTGTCAGTAATTTAATGGCAGTTAAATTAGAAATCAAAAGATCATAGGGTTGGGCATTAGAGCCTTCATTTGAATTATCTGTGGATTTATCCCATTTCTTTTGAATCTCATGATAAGGGCTTTGAGTTTTCATCCCATTGCTCACTTGAACAGGGCCCACTACCCCTACCCCTACCCCTACTTCAGTAGTGTTTTTGTGTTCCTGCATGTTGGTAGGCAAGCAGCTCAAGCAGAAGACTGCTTTTGTATTCCCTCTTATTGATCATTAAATTATACAGTATGTTACATAGTTGGTCAGGCTGAAAAAAGCCTGTTCAAGCAACAGAAAAAAATAATAAATAGAAAGCCTCCATATACAGAACCCTATACTTGTAGGTGATCCAGAGGAAGGCAAAACAAATCTTCTTTCCTTCACAAACAAAATATCAGAATGTTAATTGTAAGTACATCTTAGAACTTGGGAACATCTTGTTGGTCTCAGATCTGCAAGCAATAAACAGGTCATTTGTTTGTTATTCATATTATTTCTCCTTACAGATCATTTGTTTTACAAATCGCACATCACAGGTAGTTACGAGAGACAAATTTGCATCTGCTGAAATACATGGTAGGATTATTGTAATTGTGTAGCTAAACAATGGCATAAGGCAGAATCCCACTTAACTTACGAAAATATACAGTATGTACATCTTGATTTGTATCAGCCTCCTTTCACACGATGGAAGCCTTGGCATTTTGCTGCGTGTGCTCTTAAGGTACCAGTTACAGTCTGCTGATATCTTACACAGGCTGATTATTTAATATCCGCAAACATTTATAGTAAGGAAATGTGTTAAAGGGCACATGATAGAGTAATAATACCTGTAAATAAATTATAAGACCTATCATTACATTCACGCACAATCGTAATTATCTGGAAATAGGATTTCATAATAATACAGGGAAACGCAAGCAGACAAAGTGACAGCCAGGTGTTTGATGAAATGAGATTATTGCCAATACCTTCTATGTTTTATTCACGTAGTGTTAACCTAAGGCTATACAGATATTTATGAGATGCTGTTCATGCAATAAACTTTTATGACTGGGACACTTGCATTCAGGCAGCAAAGAATATAATATGTGGTATTTAGCAAAAGTGCTGGTGGGAACCCCTAAAAATCTCCATTTACCTTCTTTAATAATTGTATTACGCTGCATAAATTAAAAAAGTGCACAGTATTCATGCCGTGGTAATAATTCACCATATTATTGCTGGTTTACTTAAACTATAGATATGATGTATTTCACTGAATCCAGGGCACAACATTACCCAGGGCCTGTGACATCTTTAAAATGAAAAGGCCTCATATACAAAATGTTACAAATGAAAAAAAAAAACATGTTATGGTTCTAAGTGTCTGTCTACCAATTTGTGGAATGCAGGTACCGCCACTCTGTATTCAACTCCAATTTAAGGAATACGAAAGGCAGGCTGCAGCTCAGATCACTGCCCATATGTCACACCCCTCTGACATGTTTCACTCACATTGGGCTTAATCATAGAGACAAGCATGTCCTGTGGCAAAGGGATTATATGCACACACACATCACAAGTCAAGTGAAACTTAATGATTATAAAAAGTGCTCATGAATTAAGAGCTTTAAGCTGGCCATAGGTGGTTTGAACCTTGGCTGGTTCAGCCGAAACCACCCGAGATTTGAACCATGTATGGGCAGGCTGATTGTACCCAAGCTGATCAATCAATCAACTTGGGTACAACAACCAACCTGTCAGATATTACATGTGGTTATTGCTAGCGGCTGTTATAGCTAGCCGCTGGCAATAATCACTGTGCTCTCCCAGCGGGGGTGGGTTCCCCCCCACCCCCGTGCCCCCCCCACTGGGAGAATATAATGGCTTAGTGGGAGGGTTTCCAACTATACCATATTGTTCAGTCCCTAAAATGCATGCTCTTCAACTGCATGCTCAGGTTGAGCATAGCACGGTGATGGTCCAAATAGTGTAATAGGTAAAAAAGGCAGCTATTCCTCAAGAAGAAATGGAGTTGGGTCTGTCTAGGATCATGGGTTCTGTACCATTTGATATCTTACTCATCCCTGTTTAATGAATTATGACTAAATGTGTACCTCTAGCCAAATGTGTTTTTTTTATTTTTGGGGTGAAAGGATAGGAACCTCTGTCAGGTTTTTGTTGAGGAGTTGTTGGGGAGTTTCATTCTCTTTATTATGTGTATAGGTGTATATATACATTTTTTGTTTTTTGTAAAAGTGTGCATGCTCCATGACAGGCTGCAGGCTGCAGACCTAAGTATAGTAGACAAAACTACAAGTAGGTATGTGCAGGAGAGGGGTGCATAGGGAAAGACAGTGGGCAGTATTTGCAGGAGAGGAGTGAGGAGGGTTTGAAATTGGGCATGACAGTGGGCAGTATATGCAGGGGATGAGTGAAAAGAATACGACAGTGTACAGTATATGCAGGATAGGAGTAAGGAAGATACGACAGTAGACAATATATGCAGGAGAGAAGTGAGGAGGATAGGTCAGTTGGCAGTATATACAGATAAGAAGTGAGGAGAATATGACAGAGGGCAGTATATGCAGGAGAGGAGTGAAGAGGATATGACAGTGGGCAGTATATGCAGGAGAGGATTAAGGAGGATATGGCAGTGGGCAGTATATGCAGGAGAGGGGTTAAAAGGATAAGACAGTGGACAGTATATGCAGGAGAGGAGTGAGGAGGATAGGACAGTGGGCAGTATATGCAGGAGAGGAGTGAGGAGGATAGGACAGTGGGCAGGATATGACAGTGGACAGAATATGCAGGAGAGGAGAGACATGAGGATACAAAAGTGGGCAGTATATGCAGGAGAGGAGTGGGGAGAATACGAAAGTGGGCAGAATATGTAGGAGAGGAGTGAAGAGGATATGACAGTGGGCAGTATATGCAGGAGAGGAGTGGGGAGAGTACGAAAGTGGGCAGTATATGCAGGAGAGGAGTGAGGAGGATATGACAGTGGGCAGTATATGCAGGAGAGGAGTGAGGAGGATATGACAGTGGGCAGTTTATGCAGGAGAGGAGTGAGAAGGATACAAAAGTGGGCAGTATATGCAGGAGATAAGTGAGGAGGATATGAAAGTGAGCAGTATATGCAGGAGAAGAATGAAGAGGATCCAAAAGTGGGCAGCATATGCAGGACAGAAGTGAGGAGGACATGACAGTGAGCAGTATATGTATGTATGAATGGGAGGGAAGGTAGTATGTACAGGAGAGAAGTATAAAGATTATGAGAGTGGGCAGTTTGTGTATGACCGGAACTTTATTTTTCCTGAATAAGTTTTGTAGCATCCAATGCCTCTCTGCTGCATCCAACCTACTCAATAGACAGTAATCATCACACTGTAGGTGACATAGAAAACTATAACTGAACCATGAAATAGTATGGCTATGTAGTATGGAAAAAGGGGGACAATCATGGTGTTGTCAGAAGACAATCACAATGCTTTAACTAATATAGCAGATCCCACAGATCTATAGATACAACGGAGTAGTGTGCTATTTGCAGTATTAGCAGTGGAAAATAGCTTGAAAAATGAAAACAAATTCAGACACCACATCTAAGGACTGCTAAGTTTCAATATGCTAAATTTTTGTTTTTGAGTTTAGATATGCTTTAATATATATTAATATAACTGTAAAGGGACTCAGGACTATGACACTATTAAAGATGGAAAAAATAAGAACAGCCAATATATTAAACATGGAATAAACACGGAATTAAATATGGAATAATGCAGTCTAAGCAAAAAAAGTACATCTTTAAAAATAGAATAACTTGCGCTGAGTAATTATTGTGAGCAGATACTGTCTCTAATGGTGTCATTTAAGACACAAACCTCTTTCATATACTGTTAGGTTGGTAGAGAAGCCTTAAATAAAATGCGGGAGCTTCAGTGTGGCAAAGAAGAGGCTGGAATCATATTAAACAAGGACATACTGTAAATGCTGGCTGAAGCGCTCAGCAGATCAAAGCTTCTGCCTGTCTTTCAGTGGGATAAAAATGGCATGTTGGCTGACTACATATAATTGAAGAGAACCTTCAAATCAGACTCTTTTGGAGAAACAAAAAAAGAAATAAATCACATTGTGATGTTTGGGAGGTAGATGGCTAATGCTGTCTACAGCTGAGCAGAACAGTAAACAGTTGTTCTTCGACTTCACGCCATGCTTGTCAAAAAATTATTCTAAAAAAAATTGACGCCTAACTGGATAATTGCTGTAGGTCCCAGCCTCCTTTCTCTTCCCTGGAGTAGATAAAATAGTCGTGTGCAGTCTGGGACAGTAACAAAATCTCTTCAGCACATAATTATAACATCAAAGAAAGAAAAAAAGAATCTATTCACTTAGGGAGACAATGTTTTAATTCTCTATCAGATTTTCAGATAGGCATTGTGATGAAAATAGGACGTGAAATTAAAAAAGTACCTGTCTGATGTTTTCTGTTATGTGGCAAACCAATTTTCTTAGTGTAGGCATGATCTGTTTCAGTGGAAATGCTGGTCGTAGCCTGGAAGCTTTATTTATAGCTCAATCATTCTTTAAGAGCTATTTCCACTCAAAGCATTTGAGGGCTTGTTGGACACTGGTCGGTTGAAAAACACATTTGTTTCTGAGGTTGACAAAGGTCTTAGGATGGGTGGTACCTGTCGTGTACCTGGTCCTGAAGCTGAAATGCTGAGAGAGCTCTCCTTGCGGCTGAGTGCTCGGTGTCCCTGAAGGGGATAACAGGAAACATGGAGCCCAAAAAAGCAGGGATTTCCGCTGTGCCACAGATGAGAGATGTAGGTCCAGAGATCTTTCTGAGGGTAGATACTAGATGCAATGAGCAGTAGGACCCTGGAGAGGTGGTGGTGTAGACTGCACACAGCAGGACGCAGGTTGCAGCAGTAAGTGCAGCAGGTTGGATACAGTAGGCAAGTACTGCAGGCTGGAGCAACAGGTAAGTACTGCAGGTGGGTACAGCAGGCTTGGGTACAGCAAGTAGCAGCAAGGCAGATTACAGTAGACTAGGCACAGAAGAAGGTGCAGTCAGGGATGGTAGCAAAGGTCAGTAAGCCAGTGGTCAGCAGGTCGGATATCAAAGACATGGCTAGCAAGCTGAGGTCATACACAGGACCGGAGACAAAAGCAGATCCATGTACAAAAGCCAGGAGAGAGACAAGAGGAATCCAAGAGCAAGCTGGGTCAATAACAGGTAATCAGAAGCATCAGCAAACACAGGAACAGGAAACAGGGAGCTGAAGACCAGTCAGCAATGTCCATGTGCGGCAGTCACCCTTTTAAAGGCCCCTTTTAAAGGGCACAAGAATCTGACGTGCCATGCGTGTGCCATGCATTCTTTTAGGCGCAGCCATATTGGGAATTTAGAAAAGGTGAAATACAGCGCTGATACCCTAGGTATAGTGGAAGCAGCCAGCACAGCAGATGACAAAAGTTGTATAGTGAAATTGGAAAAGATATGTGCAGCGCTAAGGTGACAAAAAGTATATATATATGTAGCGGGCACCTACTTTCAGTAGGTGACCCTTTTTCCTGATAGTTTCTATGTCAGGTAAATTTAGACAGGATTGTGCTATTACAGCATGCCTGTCTGTTGTTAATTTTCCTTTGAGTGGCAGGTAGTTTGTATGCTAATCTCGGCCAATCATTAATTTGCTTGGTAACCCCGGGACTCTCATATAAAAAGGGAGTCACGTGGTTCCGGGGGGAGTTCGAGTTTGAGTGGAGTCCTGCTCTGAGGAGCGAGGGAGGCCAGCCTGGTTCCCAGAGGGGGAGTGGAGGTTTTCCCCTCCGGGGAACCAACGGAGCCTCACCCCTGCAATAAGGGTGAGGAACGGATCCTCATGGAGCAGCAGTCCACATCTCACCGCATGTAGTTGCTGGTGTCGATGGCCACCCCTGCGGGGAGGGGAGCAGGCCATAAAGGAGAAAGGGAACTAAGAATCATTGCGGAAGAACTAGCAACAAAGCGGAAGGAAACTGGGCGATTGATCGTTTATGAGTGGCACATGGACTATTGATCACGTGAGTGAAAAGCCCAAGGGAAGGGTACTACCAGAGGCTGAGGGTTGTTGGTACGCAAGTCTGTGAGATGGGCGTTGATGGCCTATGACTTTGGGTTCAGCAATACCCTAGGATTCCAATCAGTCAAGTGGGAGGAGTTATTCAGAGTGACTTTTCTTTAGCTCAACTTGGTAGTACCATGTAGATGGGAAGTAGTGGTAAAAAAGTAGCGGTGAAGCTGCAAGCACACATATAGAGATACGGACTGTTCTTTAAAAGTCATGCAGATAAAGAAGTTATTCAGAGTGACTCTTTATCAATTATTCTCTATCAAATCTACTTCCATCTTCCCTGATTGAAGAAATCACACAAAGTGATTTCCCAACTATTCGCAATTTATTATAGTTTTCCTGTAAGAGCAATTGGAAGATGATAATGTACCAAAGAGCATCTCAAAGGAAGTTTGTGTTGATGAATAAAGCAAGAGAATAAGCATTAAGGACCGTAAGTTTTGAATCTATGGGCTGCAAGGGTTGGGTGGTGAACGCGAATTACGGATATAATATTTAATAATTACCGCTCCTTTAGGGGTAAGTGCTACATGTGGGGGCATCGTCCGGGATATCTGTTTCACGTTTGCCGCTGACCATCTCCCATAGCAACGAAATCTGCATTTTAGTAACTGTTACAAAGATAGCCTGCAGTACAACAGTACCTGCCACCAGGTGTCGCTGGGGAGGACTTTGAAAATGTGCAGCTACAGTTCCTCGCGCGCTGAACCAACAAGTGGGGGGTGGAGCCACGCCCCAGAGGAAAAGTTTTCGGTGTTCAGCGTGCCACGCGCCAGAGTGAGAAAGGCGGAGGAAGATGGCGGAAAGTGTTGGGAACACACTTGCCATGCAGCGGTTATCTGATCTGCAGGACCGGGTTCTGATTGACAACGGTGTTCAGTTGGAGCTAACCGGAGGACTGGCGTTGGGAGTGATTGTCGGAGTGGAGAGGCTCTGTATGCTGTGTCCTGGATGTCGGAGGCCTACAGTTGGAGTCACCGCCTGGGCTCAGTGTGGACATTGTGGTGTCCAGTTGACGTGATTGGGACCTGTTCAACAAGAGGTCAAATACTATGCTGCTAATGTTGCAATGGGACTTTGTCTGCCACGGGACCAGGTGATTCGGAAGGCCGGAGAGGGTCGTTTATCATCTGCAGCAGCAGTGGAGGAGCTCCCGTCTGATTCGGCTGAATCGGAGCCAGCAGGAGATCAGGTAGGATCTGCTGGAAAAGCCTGTAGCCTGGCCGGGGACCCAAGGACTGTTGAAGTTGTTGCCCAGTCTTTGGAAGAAACCCCTGAGGAGTGGTTAGCAGTAAGCCCTCTGATTTGCCCGTCCGGAAGGAGCCTAAGCTAGAGGAGGGGGATCCCTCGGGTGAGCCGGACAGGGTAGACGGAGGCCGGGCTGTAGATTGGGGATCACCACAGATTCTGCAAAAGTATGGATCGATGGACAATCTTTTTAAGTGGTCATCTCCAGGAGAGTTTGATTCGAGTAGTGAGGAGGAATATTTCTTGGAAAGTTCAACTTCAGTGGAGGCTTCCACAGGAGTGTCAGGAAAGTTATCTGGAACAGTTAAAACTCCAGTACCCCCGTTTAATGTGTCAAGTACTACCTTTCCTACTAGGCCAGCTACGTTTCAGCAATGGGTCAGCAGGGCTACTGACGCTTGTGTTTTGCCTGGTAGAGGAAAGGCTAAGGACTTGCCTAGACTCTCCAGATTCCAGAGAGAGGTTCAGCGAAAAGTAGCTCAAGAATGGGGCTTTGACTAGTCTTATGTTCCGGAACATGTTATGGATATTATTGAAAGTTCCCGGGAAACATGGGAGGATGAACTTTTGTGGGGCTATCTTCACGTTCCTAAGCCAAAAAGGACACCTGACAGTGAGGTTTGGGTCCGATTCAAGGATATTCATCGTGAGTGGAGGCTTGGAAGAGCGATTCACAAAGATAGAGTATTAGTGGTAAAAGCTGGACAAAATACCCGTAGTTACTCCATATCGGTGAGAGGACCAGGGGACAGTCGGAAGAGGTTGCCTGACCCGTGATACTATTTGTGAGCAGGATTGTATTCACAAATGTATTTTTTTACACCCAGATTGACTGCAGGATGGCAGATGGGTTAGGGTGGGTTTTCCCCCAAGTAAACTGTTAAGCAGGAGACTTGCATTCATGGTGCCTAACGAGGACAAAGTTAAGGACACTGGAGTGCGCTGTTTCTGCTAAGTCCCTTTTTAGTTCAAGTACTTCTCCAAGGACTCTTGTTTAAGAGCCAAACAGAAAGTTTATTTGCCAAAGGGGAGATGGATCTATTTGCTGAGCATGTCTGTTTGGGATGTGCTTTGCAGGAGTACTGCTGGACTCCTTTTGAGGGAGCGATTATCTCAACAGGACCACACATGCCATAAGGGATTGTGTATTTGTTCAATTACCCGGTAGAGGATGATAACCTCCTCTGTTTGGTAATGTTTGTATAGTAGTCAGTATAAGTTAGAAATATTTTGTGTCTTCTTTTAGGTGTATTGAAGATGTGACGGCTGTCTATCTTACAGATGAAGGCCTGTGGTAAGCAGAGTGATCCTCCTGCGGGAGCAATGCTTTGGTTCCGCTTGTATGGAATGTTAGATGTAGGGATCTACAGTCAGACCATGTAAATAATATTGTGCTGATATTGTGTACAGTGACAATTGATGTTATTCCTGTTTTAAGTTCATTTCCTTTTCCCCATTCCATTGATGTACTGAGATGCTCTTTCCTCTTTGAATTTAAGGGTTACTCTGAATTCATTTGCAACAGCTGGGGACAGTTGTGATTCAAGTGGGGGGTGTATGTAGCGGGCACCTACTTTCGGTAGGTGACCCTTTTTCCTGGTAGTTTTTATGTCAGGTAAATTTAGACAGGATTGTGCTATTACAGCAGGCCTGTCTGTTGTTAATTTTCCTTTGAGTGGCAGGTAGTTTGTATGCTAATCTCGGCCAATCATTAATTTGCTTGGTAACCCCGGGACTCTCATATAAAAAGGGAGTCACGTGGTTCCGGGGGGAGTTCTAGTTTGAGTGGAGTCCTGCTCTGAGGAGCGAGGGAGGCCAGCCTGGTTCCCGGAGGGGGGAGTGGAGGTTTTCCCCTCTGGGGAACCAACGGAGCCTCACCCCTGCAATAAGGGTGAGGAACGGATCCGCATGGAGCTGCAGACGACATCTCACAGCATGTAGTTGCTGGTGTCGGTGGCCGCCCGTGCGGGGAGGGGAGCGGGCCATAAAGGAGAAAGGGAACTAAGAACCATTGCGGTTTTAAAAGGAAGAATTTGGAAGATAAACTAGCCTTGTATACTGACGATGCTCTCATCTTTTTGGGCGACACGTCTGCCTCTTTAACAAATCTCATGGAGTTAATCTGTAAGTTTGGATCCTATTCGGGGTTCAAGATAACCTGGGACAAATCCACACTTTTACCACTAGATCCCCTTGTATTGCCTCTTCCTTCAGCATCAGACCAGATCAGGGCAGTAGATACTTTCCGATATTTAGGCATAGTTATCCATCCCAACCTAGAATTATATGTTAAACTTAATATAAATCCTCTGATTAAAAAATTCCAGGAAAAAGCAGCTAGTTGGATTAAGCTTCCCCTCTTGGTAGTAGGCCGATGTAATTTGATAAAAATGGTCTGGGGTCCACAGCTTTTGTATGCGCTCCACAACGCCCCTATATGGATTCCTATCCACGTTTTCAAAAAATGTAACACCATATTTCGCTTCTTGATCTGGAGGAAACAGGTGCCGCATATTAAATTGGAAACATTACAAGAGGCAAAGGACTCGGGCGGGCTGGCAGTCCCGAACCCATACTATTACTTCATAGCGGCCCAATTACAGCACCTAACGGGATGGCAGAGCCCCGAGTCATCTGACCCTACGAGCAATATACGCACTATACTCTCGAGTGGGGGCCTTGTGGAGTGCTTGGAAGCGGGAGAGTTCTGAAAAATACCTGAATGCCGAACTTTGGTGCTTATAGATAAAATATGGAACAAGGCCAAGCAACACTTTCACTATGAAGGGTACTCTGAATGGTCTCGTATGTGGAACAATAGCAACTTTCCCGAACTGTGTAAATTAAAGGGCTTCTCTGTGTGCTCTAGGAGCGGGGTGGTGTATATCCAGCATCTATACCAGGGCGGACTTCTACGTGACTTTAAATCCCTAAGGGAGGAATATGGCATACCAAATGTTGTGTTTTTTCAATATTTACAACTTAGGCACGCCATCTCAGCACAAGCTACACTGACCAAATGGGAATTAACTAGACCCACGGTGCTCACACAGCTAGTAACTTCAATGTCTAGGAAAGGACAGATATCATCCATATATAAATCCCTAATAATGCAGGTATCCAAGACTATGTCATTAAAATGCAGGACAAGCTGGGGGGAAGATATAGGCCACATCACAGACAAGGAATGGTCTGCTATAATGGAGAATGTACCCAAGGTGTCTCTTTCCTCCTCCCAAAAACTTACACAGTTATTCATTATACACCGAACTTACCGTACCCCATATAAATTACATAACTGGCACAGAAGAGATGACCCTTTTTTGCCCTCCTTGCAAGATAGATAATGGTACTCTTGTACACATGCTCTGTAAGTGCTCAAAATTGCAAAGGTACTGGTCTGAAATAATCAGCTCTTTAAATAAAATATGGAATCTTACATTTGTGGTTGACCCCAAGCTGTGTCTGTTGGGATGGTTAGACGAGGAACTATATACACCGCACACATACATAGCCATTACCAGAACATTGTTTATTGCCAGAAAACTTATAGCTAAAAAATGGCTTTCGGTGTCACTGCCAACACACGCAGAATGGGTTAATACCATAATTGACACTCTATTGAGGGAAAAGTTGACATACCAGCACAGAGGCAGCCCGGCAAAGTTTGAACGTATATGGGATCCATGCTTGGTGGTACCTGGTTTAGCCCCCTTCCAACTGGTCCAAAATAAAATACTTGGTGGCAGGACATAGACGCCTACTCCCCTTATCTGAGCAAGGAGGCTGTCTACACTAGGTGGGTAAAGGGTGATATGGTGACATAGAGACTCAGAATGTGGATCAATTTGACATAATATTTTTGATGAGACGTGGCCTTACTCTGCAGTGACGAGTTATATGGTTTACTTATATATTAGTTAAAGAAAGAACACTGGGAACCCCCCCCCCACTGTTTAGGGAGGAGGGGTACCTCTGCACCGACCGATTGTCCTTCAAGGGCCGGGAGTGGGGTAGGGGTACAAAGTACTAAAAGGACACGCTTACGAAATGTAGAAAATACACAAAATGGTAGAAACTGGTATGGACATGTAGAGATTTGTATTCTAAAATTGATTGTAAGCTCACATATACCATAGCAATGCAGGAGAAGCAATCTGATTGGTTGTACATTTAGATAATACTATGTCCTTGGCAATGTAATTTGATGTATATTTTTGTTTTTGTTTTAGGGAAGAGTTTTTTTCTCTTCCCATGCTTTATAAATAAAAAAACAATCTGATTTAAAAAAAAAAAGAATCATTGCGGAAGAAGTAGCAACAAAGCGGAAGGAAACTGGGCGATCGATCGTTTGAGTGGCACATGGACTATTGATCACGTGAGTGAAAAGCCCAAGGGAAGGGTACTACCAGAGGCTGAGGGTTGTTGGTACGCAAGTCTGTGAGATGGGCGTTGATGGCCTATGACTTTGGGTTCAGCAATACCCTAGGATTCCAATCAGTCAAGTGGGAGGAGTTATTCAGAGTGACTTTTCTTTAGCTCAACTTGGAAGTACCATGTAGATGGGAAGTAGTGGTAAAAAGGTAGCGGTGAAGCTGCAAGCACACATATAGAGATACGGACTGTTCTTTAAAAGTCATGCAGATGAAGAAGTTATTCAGAGTGACTCTTTATCAATTATTCTCTATCAAATCTACTTCCATCTTCCCTGATTGAAGAAATCACACAAAGTGATTTCCCAACTATCCGCAATTGATTATAGTTTTCCTGTAAGAGCAATTGGAAGATGATAATGTACCAAAGAGCATCTCAAAGGAAGTCCTTCTCCCATTCCAGTTTGTGTTGATGAATAAAGCAAGAGAAAAAGCATTAAGGACCGTGAGCTTTGAATCTATGGGCTGCGAGGGTTGGGTGGTGAGCGTGAATTACGGATATAATAATTAATCAGCCACTCCTTCGGGGGTAAGCGATATATATATATATATATATATATATATATATATATATATCTGTATATATATATATATCTGTATGACTACAAGATAGTCATGTGTATAAAACAACCAATAAACATTAATATACATTGACAGGTCATAAAAACAAAAAAACATATAAGCTTAATAAATATCTCACACTGATAGTTGAATACACAGTGAGTGAAAATTTATGTGATGTGGAAATTGATTAACCACATAGAGAAGAAAGTGAAAGAATAGTCCAATTGAATCCACATAGGTGAAAATAACAGGTATTCAAATGTCTTCAACAGAAATCACACAGAGATCACATGTGTAGAGGAGACAACACCAACTTTGAAAAGGCTTACCAGAACATGTGGACTCAATAAGGCATATGCCCAATGAGTCAACAAGGCTTGAGGTGTATAAACACCAGTAAATGGAGCTTGCACGCCACTTGATCCTGGACACAATAGAAGATGATCCCTCCGTCTCTAGCACCACTAAAGGTATATATGGTTGGTCAGGACCGGCAGCTTTAGATCAAAGGATGGACAATGTCTTCCCCAAACACTCAAATGGTATGACCAAAAAAGAGACGAATGCTCCTTATAGTGTAAAACTGTTGGTGTAAACAAATTTATTAAAAAAGCAGGAACACTCACATTTCTTTGAATAAAATGCGCTTAGAGGAATATTCCAATATCAGTCAGAATAATTCAATGGCATCAGCAGAGCTCGTTCTGACACGTTTTGTCTAAATAGACATCATCTGGGGTATGAGCCTGCTATGGTCATTGCGCTTATATAGAAAATAAAACCCCCAAATGAGGTACCAACCTATGACAGGACTTCCAGATCATGGATACAAATCAGACAGTCATTTCCTGGTTGGCAAGATGGCGCGGCTGCGTGCGGACCAAGCCTCGCTCTGAGCGTTTGGCCGCCCGTCCCGTCAGCGCATCATTAACTCACAATTTCTTGTGTAGAAAGAGGCACAGAAGCACACGGAGCAATCCTCAATCTGAAATGACAAGGTCGGATGTGGGTACTTAATTTGGGGTCCTTTTTTCTATATAAGCACTACATTTTCCATTGCTTAGCTTTTGTGATCATGACAGTTGTCTGCAAACTTTTCAAGTAATTTCCCATCTGTTTGGGGATTTGTCTTCTCTTTCAGTGCGATTCAAGAAAGACATCCTAATTCTTAGGCACTGATTAGTAAGTACAGATCTGATTAGAATGCACTTTGATTAAGTCAGAGCATGCAAAATGCACAATTTTGATTGTATATGTTATGGGCTACTACACTTAGGAATTATTCTTAAATAAGTAATTGTATGTCACCAGGACAAAAAGTGAGGGTCAATGTCCCCAATGAGGACACAGGCAGCAATGAAAAAACATTTGGCTGGAGTTCCACATTAACTATAGAATTTCTACAGTTTACATACTGTATATTAATAATTGAATGGAAGAAGTAGCAATTATGCCACCAACTTTGAGTAGATAAACTGATAGGAAACATTTGGATCATACTGTTTCATTACTGACATGTGAGAAATTGTAATAACAGACCCTAAAATTGTATTAAACCTAAAGACAAAAAATATCTATTATCTATTGCAGCTTATCGGTTCTCTGAGATTTTAGCCTTATATTTACTGGTGCCAATCAGTAAGACCAAGCTGTCACTAAGACCAAGCTGTCCAGTAAAATGAGTAGATAGATTGTTTGGTTGAGACAAATCATTTACTGCTGACAGGGGTGCTTACAATGATCAGTTTTTATTCAATTATGTAATACCTTTATCCCAAAAGTCAAAAAAAACACATTGTTGCTGTAACTGCTTAAAGTGGAGCTAAACTCATCCATTTCATTGGTTCCTAAAACTTTTACATTCAAAGCATGTCATCAATAATAACTGTCATAATAATTTAAGACCTGCAAACAGTATTTAGAAATGAATAAACTAACAACTTTCTCAGAAACACAGTAGATAATGGGTTTATTGTATTCTGAGTGCAGTAGAATGTGTCAGAAGCATAACTGTATCACTTCTTTTACAAATAAATTCTACAATGTACTAATGCTAATTATGTAGGGCAGTACTGGGGGAATTACACAACAGATGTTACCTTGTATACCCCTGGTACTATTGTTTGAGGGTATGTTCTTTTGACTGATGAGTCAGTTGTGCTCTCTTCTAAAGAAAACACTGTGGGGTTGAGTTAATAAAATTAGAGAGTGTAAAATCTGGTGCAGCTGTGCATGGTAGCCAATCAGCTTCTAACTTCAGCCTGTTCAATTCAGCTTTGACAAAAAAAACTGCAAGCTGATTGGTTTCTCTGCAGAGCTGCACCAGATTTTGCACACTCCAGTTTTAGGCCCCTTTCACATTGGCTTTTAGATCAGGTCTGCCTGTCAGTTTTTCAGGCGGACCTGACCAGACACTCCATTCAGCCCTATGGAGCGGCGTATGTCAGTAATGACATGTCCGCTGACACCCGCTGCTATCCGATCCTGTCTGCAAAATCCAGAAGGATGGAGACCCTTTTTTCCATCTATCTTGCAGATCAGACTGGATCGAATGAAAACGGACAGGTTGTCCATTTTCATCCAATCTACTCATAGAGAAAAGTGGGACTCTGACAGGTCCATCTCTGCACAGTGAGTGGAGATGGATCTGTCATCCACCTATTTCGTGGGGATCAGCGGAGTGATCCCCCGCTGAGCAAAGCGCAGTTTGCTGGGCGAATCGCCCGTGTAAAAGAGCCCTTAGTAAATAAACCCCTGTTTGTTTCACCACGTCCTTTGCAGACTGATTCCTAAATAGGATGGGCTATTTTACGTACCGTCTGGGAGAGCCTGACGAGTAGAGGGAGACCTCTCATACAGACCTGGATCAAGGACCACTGGAGTTGCAACAGTGGCCGCGAGAGCACAGTGAGGTAAGAGCGCCTGCAAAGTCCTCCATTGGTAGCAGTAGTGGCAGCTGATGAGTAGTGGGACTAGACTGGATTGCTGAGCAGCAGAACAGCGGATGCAGGTATGCTGTGGATACAGGACAGCAGATGAAGGTATGCTGTGGATGCAGGAACAGCGGATGCAGGTATGCTGTGGATGCATGACGGCAGTACTGGAGCTACACAGGCTGAAGGCAGAAGACTGGAGCAAAGTCAGACAAGCTAGGTCATACACGGAGGATCAGTCTATCATAAACAGCAGGCAGAGAATGGTCAGAGTTCAAGCTGGGTTTGGCAGATAGGCAGGAATATTCAGGGTCAAGGCAAGCCAAAGGTCAGGACTGGAAACAGCAGCGTGGTCAAATACAGGCACAGGATCAGAACACAGGGTAAAGCTGCAGATCAGACAGCAGCTGCTGTCTTTATATAGGCCATTTGGCGCCAGCATTAATGGCTAACGCGTGCGTGTATTTTCGTGCATGCGCATATGCGTTCGCCTGTTGTGTTCGCCTGTTAGCGCTAATGTTCCCGCGCATGCGCGTAGGCTTTAGCCTATGCCTGGCAAGATGGGCACCTGCAAATGCACGTCTGTGCGTGCCATGTCCCTAACAGGTTAAGTCATTATAACCACCTGGTGCACTCTCAGTGTTCTGATAAGGAAAGTTGCAGGCTCTGCATCTCTTTTGAAGTCGTTATTCTTTAGGGCTCATTCATATTGCCCACATGCTAAATAATACATTTTAGCATGTGGGCAGCTGTCAGTTTTTACTAACGGTAAGCTGTGATGTGGGGATGGGGTGGTGCACGTTTCAGCATGTAACACTGTTTGACTTTTTTTTTTAAATGAATGTTGAGTTCCCTTTTAAAACAATCTACTTTGGTATGTTTACTTGCTTGTCACAAAACAAGCCCTAGTGTTTGTAGGTGTGTGCTTCTATAATTGTGTTAAGGGTCATTAGATTTTAAGTTCTAGTGATAAGTGACTCCTCCTCAGGAGGATACTCAGCTTCACAGGGCCAAGTGTCATGGTTGAAAGAAGTACATTTCTAAAGGGGTCCGTCAATCAGCCTTTTAGAGCGGGGATCAATGTGGCATGGCGGCCGCATTGTAATTCCCGTCTTCTGGAGCCTTCTTCTGGAGCCTTCTTCCTGTTCCAGTCACAGCGAGCTGGACTGAGGTTGGGGGGATTCTGCTCAGGGTGGTGGTGGCAGTGTCTTCTCTCTCTCTCTCTCTCTCTCTCTCTCTCTCCCTCCTGGGCTCTTCCCTGTTTGATCCTGCTGTTCTGCACTCCACCCCACCACCGGACCAGCGGCGGGACGCTCTAGTCCAGGAGTCGCAGGCCAGCCCCCACGAGCATTAGCGCGGAGGAGGAAGTGCAATCCTCCTCTGCTTTGAATGCTGGGCAGTGTGGGCATAGTGGGCAGGAAGGAAGTTGCGGCTGTGACATCACTGGTTGCTAGACGCTATTCGGCTCTAGCAACCAGTGACCAAGAGTAAAGTCAGGTGGAGGCAGGGGCAGAGCTGGAGCCAGCGCTACCACGGCTCAGTCCAACCCTGTCCCCTGTATTCTGGACTGGGACAAGAAACTCGGGGCTATGGGCCCCAGACTCGGGGCTGTAGCCCCAATAGCCACCCCCTAGTGACGCCTATGCTACTTGGTATGTTTACTTGCTTGTCACAAAACAAGCCCTAGTGTTTGTAGGTGTGTGCTTCTATAATTGTGTTAAGGGTCATTAGATTTTAAGTTCTAGTGGTAAGTGACTCCTCCTCAGAAGGATACTCAGCTTCACAGGGCAGAGTGTCATGGTTGAAAGAAGTACATTTCTAAAGGGGTCCCTCAATCAGCCTTTTAGACGAACAATCCTCTGCCTTGAATTCACATTAAATGCATATCCCTCCAACTGTCCGGGATTCTGTGGGACTGTCCTGGAATTAAAATACAGCCCAGGCATCCCATGTATCTGGGTTGTGTCCCGGAGCCAAGCATAGAAACACTTGTTCCAGCACTTAGCTCTTATTCTGTGCAGAAACTGTGGGGATATTGATTTCCTGCCAACAAACTCTGCATAGTCCTGGCAAGGAGGCTGAGGCTTAGAGAGAGCATACTGAGCACCAATATACCCCTTCAGCCTATGTTAACTGTCAAGGTATCCATCTGGCCCCTCACTGACCAACAATGTACTACTTCAGCAACTACTGATCACCAATGTACTCTTTGAGGCCCTACTGGCTACCAAAGTAGACCTCCAGCCCCCAATGACCACCAATGTACTACTTCAGCCAACACTGACCAACACTGTACCCCTCTGGCCCGCACTGACCTACAATGTACCCCTACAGCCCCCACTGACCACCATGGTACTTATTCACCCCTCCACTGACCCTCAGTGTGCCCCTCTAGCCCCCACTTTCTTTCATGGTACCCCTGGCCCTCCAATGCACCCCTCCAGCCACCATTGATGCCAAGTTATCCCCCCATGCCCGGCCACCATTGTTTTTTTTTTCCTCAATAGACCCCTTTTACTACCAACATTAAGGCATTCTTCTCTCCATAGATCTTGACACCAGGAATTTCTTTTCTCACACTGACCATAAGCACAAGGCATTTTCCCTCATGCTAGCTCCTCCTGATGCTGGGTATTTTTTTCTACTCAGGGACCACTTACTCAAGGGCATTTTCTTCCCTCACTGACCACTGACAGTAGGCTCTACCCTGCCACACACACACACACACACACACAGTGACATGAGGCATTTTTTTCTTCCCACTGACCAGTAGTGTAAGGGACCCTATGATACATACTCCTGACAGCTGTACTCTATATGCTATGTGGTATGTCACAGACCTGACCCCCTCAGACCAAAAGAGTTTCTTATGCCGTGTACACACGGGTGGACTTTTCGGCATCAAAGGTCCGACGGTCTTTCCGACGGACTTTCGACTGACTTTTGACGGACTTCCGATGAACTTTCGAACAAACAGACTTGCCTACACACGATCACACCAAAGTCCGACGGATTCGTACGTGATGACGTACGACCGGACTAAAATAAGGAAGTTGATAGCCAGTAGCCAATAGCTGCCCTAGCATCGGTTTTCGTCCATCGGACTAGCATACAGACGAGTGGATTTTTCGACCGTGCTCGAGTCCGTCGGAAGGATTTAAAACATGTTCCAAATCTAAAGTCCGTCTGATTTTCGACCGAAAAAGTCCGCTGCAGGTCCGATGAAGCCCACACACGGTCGGATTGTCCGACGGATTCGTCCCATCGGGCCAGTCCAGCCGAAAAGTCCACCGTGTGTACATGGCATTAGAGTCAAGCTCTCTCCTAGATTACTCCCTATCGTCTCTTTGTTGCTCTGTCACAAACTACATCTGCCTCCTGCAGACATGCATGCTCTGGCTGCCCCATGTAGCCCCTGACTCCTTCAGAGGAATGGGAGTCCACCTGACACCATGCACAGACTTTCTATCTGTTGGGTTGAGCCCTGAGCCATAGTCAGGTAACAGCTAAATAGCCCAGCACACAGCTGTGCAATCAGCGTGCCTGTCTCTCCAAAATCTGGCGTAAACCAGCATTCTTCCAGGTAGGCCAGGGTCCCACTGCCACAATCTGTATTAAATATAGCAATTGTAATTGCTAATACCAGTAAAGTAAAAAGAGCCTTGAATGCAGATGCCGTCTGAACAAAATGAAAGCTGGTGTCATTCATCTCTGACTCTGCCTACTACATATTAATGCACAAAAGATACACATTTGATGTCTTATTTTTTTTTTATCAAAACAATTTTTATTGCCGACAGACAAGAATACGTGCGTTAGTCATATCAGTGTATACAACATTTCAAAGTCAAATTTCCAGTAATACAGGTTGACATGCATTGTATAAATACAATCAATGAGATACATGTCGAGAAGAGAGGCATATAAAACAAGAGAAATAAAAGCTAACATCAAATACATGCGTTTTACTTTCCTTTTCCCCCGCCCCTGGGGCCATCTAAGAAGAAGTTATAAGGTGGGTAAACCAGAAAGTCCACCTAAGTTCATAAGTGGCCTTGTTAGGTTAACTCTTTCCTCAGCGCACATATTTATCAAATGATTGATGCCCTAAACTTAGGTAGCCATCTACAGTATTTCCCATAGGGCTTACAATAGCAGCAGTCTATCTCTAACCAGCTGCGCCTAAGCCACAGAAGTGTTATTCAACCAGTTATGCCAAATAGGATCAAACTTCCTAGCCGCATTGCGGTGATGATAGGCTAGTTGCTCTCTGAGGAGGGTGGTGTTGACATTCTCTATCCATTGGGCTTTGGTAGGTGCTACATGAGACATCCATAATCTTGCAACCATCTTCCTGGCTAAATACAACAATCTTGAAACCATAGGATAAATACCCCTAGGGTACATCTCCTCATATATTGCCCCCAATAGGCATACCAACGGGGTAAAGGAGATAGGGAGCTGGGCTACCTCGGAAATGGTTCGGACAACCTCAGTCCAGTATCTCGCTAGCTTAGGGCATCTCCAGGTCATATGACTGTAGTCACCTGTATGGATTGCACACTTTGGACACAGAGAGGAGTCTCGTCTGCCCCATACAAACAATTTGGCTGGGGTATGGTAGGACCTATGGAGAATAAAGAGCTGTGAGAGTTTCTGGGAGGCAGAAACCGAGAAGCCAGAAAATACATTTTTGAATGAGGGACCGCTAGGCCCCCCCGATCCCTGCCATACTGGAGAGTAATCAGACTTATCCGGGCCTGTTCTCGTCTCCATATCAGATCTCAAAATTGGTTGTCAATATACTTAAACCACTTGTTCGAGATCCACATGAGCAAATTGTGAAAGATATATAGGAGCTCTGGAGCCCACACCATCTTTATTAAGTTTACATGCCCCACCACCAATGGTAAAAAACGTCAGTTTGTAAACGGCAGTTTACACCAACTATTGCTTTTGATTTTCTGTCTATCCAATAGGGGAGCTAGGTTCTGTGACAGGTATTCTGTTGGGTCCGTGGACACTACTACCCCCAGGTATTTAAAGGAGTCAACTATAGCGATCTGGGATGCCCTGTCCGGGAGGAGTGCTGTCAGCGGTCCAGGAGCATAAGGGCCGATTTGGACCAGTTGATAGTGAATCCTGATATGGCACCAAAATCTGAAATGAGCCTTGTTACAGTGTGCAATGATTCCCCTGTATCTCCCAAGTATAATAATGGGTCATCCGTGTAGAGGGATATCTTATCTTCAAAAGGGCCCCTGCGGAATCCAATTATCGATGGGTGTTTATGAATGAGCACAGCTAGAGGCTCCACTGCCATCGCAAACAGGAGCGGAGACAGCGGACATCACTGCCGTGTGCCCCTATGGAAAGAAAAGGAGGAGGAAAGGGCATTATTTATTCGGAGTCTAGCACAGGGAGCAGAATAAAGGACTCTGATCCAATTGATAAATGTGTTCCCTTTGCTAAATCTAGACAGAATATGCAGGAGGTAAGGCCATTCAACACTATCAAATGCTTTTGCTGTGTCTAAGGATAATATGGCCCTATCCACAGGTATCTCTAAGTTTAAAAATAAACATCTTATATTATCTGCTGTAGATCAAGAGGGAATAAAACCTGACTGATTGCGGTGGATCAATCTGCTAATGATTTTAGATATTGGCTAATACACGGGCAAGCAGCTTGACATCCATGTTCAAGAGGGATATAGGACGATACAAATCTGGGATAAGTTTATTCTTCCCTGGCTTAGGGAGCACTACTATTATGGCCTCCTGCATGGATTCGGAAAGTTTACCTGTATCAACTGCCTCGCAAAGGGCCTGGAGCGGGGGGGGGAAGGGTATTCCCATATTTAAGGTACACCTTTGCAGGGAGGCCATCAGAACATGATTATTTGTGCTAGGGACTGCGGCCAGGGCCTCGCTTAGCTCCTCCAGTGTAATGGGAGAGTCCAGAGCTGCCCGCTCCCCCTCAGATAACTGGGCAAAGGGGCAGTCCCATAACAGGTCTGTCAGAGCATCAGGTGATGTGTCTGTCCTGGAGGTATACAGTTCAGTGTAAAATTGCTAAAATATACCTAAAATATCCTCCCTGGTTGTACATATTACCCCGTTTGTAATGGCAGTAATATTGTCATCTTCCTGTTGGGCTTTTGCAACCATAGCTAGTAGATACCCTGTATTCTCCCCTTCTTCAGAGTAGTTCTGTTGGAGGAAATATCTTCTTTTTTCAGCTGCTGACATTACCACAGTATTATACGGAGACTGAAGCCTCGTACACAAGATCGGATTGTTCGCCAACAAATCCGTGGAATTTTGTCCGAAGGGCGTTGGCTCAAACTTGTCTTGCATACACACGGCCACACAAATGTTGGCCAACAATTACAAACGTAGTGATGTACTAGACGTACTATGAGCCAATAAACAGGAAGTTTACTAGTCATTTGGGCTCCTTCTGCTAATCTTGTGTTAGTAGAAATTTGGTGAGTGTCAATTCACGCTTTTCAGCCTCGTGCTTGTCAGTTAGTTTCTGACTTTTCAGGTCGTGCTTGTCGGTTCGTTTCTGTTTTTCAGTGCGTGCTTGTCAGGTCATTTCTGTTTTTCAGTACGTTCTTTTTAGTTCGCTTCTGATTTTCAGTACGTGCTTGTCAGGTCGTTTCTGATTTTCAGGTCGTGCTTGTCAGGTCCTTTCTGATTTTCAGTGCGGTCTTGTCAGTTCATTTCTGAATGGCCATTCGTCTACTAGCCATGTGGCATTCTCATTGGAGAGATCATGCTATTATTGGGCTTGGAGTTTTTGCTTTGACCCAAGCCCAATCCAGGAACAGGGGGAGGAGGAGTTCTTGGACCAAGAATTGGTTGCTTAATCGTGACCAATTCTGTCATTTGCCTGTGTTTTGGGAGCTCCAGGAGAATAATTCTAATGATTTCAGGAATTTTCACCATCTATTGGCTTTGCTGACCTCCTATTATATTATATATTATATTAATCCTATTATATTATGGATTATATTATATATTATATTATATTATATTATATTATATTATATATATTAGTAAGCAGGACACATGCATGAGGCAAACCATTACTCCTGAGCAAAGACTCGTCGCCACCTTGCGGTACTTGGCGATGGGGTGAAGTCTCCAGGTCATCAAGTTTACAACTGGGATCTCCCCGAAGGCTCTGGTAATCATTATTCCAGAGACCTGTTCTGCCATCATCCAAGTCCTACAAAAGGACTATATTCAGGTAAGTTTTAGCCTTTAACATCACATTCTTTGTATTTAATGTTTGCTAATGTATTGTATTAATTTCTTCATTCCATAATTACCATTATTGTAATATGCTGTGAATGTCCTCTTTGTCCTCATGCATGCTGTAAGCTTTTAATGCTCCTTTTTTGTCCTTAATGCATTTTTGCCCTCGCTAACCTCCCCAGCATGCTATCCTGGGCCCATACACACCTAGCCTAGTAACTTAACAATGTATTTTTTGTCATCTTCATTTTTGTTCTTACCCTAAACACCCCCTAAAATGTGTACAAATGTTATTGTTGTCCTCAAATTTAGGCAGAGTGCAAGAGGCTATTTTTTTGGGGCCCAAACTCATTTTGACCCCCCCCTCAAATGCTAAGTCAACCGATACCAATACTCTATCTACTGACTTTGCCAAACCCATACACACTATACCTCTTTTGTGGTCATATTTCTGGATGAATTCACCAAAGCATGTAGTGCAAGGGCCTGCCTGAATACCTTCAAATGGTACTGTTGAAAGCTTTTGTCTCCTATTATCTTTATCAGTAATTTATGACTGTAAAAATGTGCTTCAGTGTGTATCCCTATTTTTGGATTATGCCACTTCTTACCTGTCCAGTGGGCTACCAATAGTGTAAGTAAAGAGGGGCTGGCCAAAGTATCACACATTATTTATGCATTCAGCTCTCATGGAAGTGGAGAGGGTTACCTGTCCAAAACATCTACCCACCCCCCCACCATAACATTTTTTGAATGGGCCACCAGAGGGGCGAGGAATCTGATAAGGTGATCTTATACTTTTGTCTTTAAATACTCATTTCAATAAATGATATACTTATGTTGGCCAAGAACGTTTGTGTCTAATCTGCTTGCAATGTTATGTGCAAAAGTATTCATTTTTTTTCCTTGTTTGACTCCACAGTTTCCTTCCAACCCACAGGAATGGCAGACTGTGGCTTCCCAATTCCACCATCAGTGGTATTTTCCCAACTGTGGTGGGGCTATTGATGGAAAGCATGTGCGTATTGTTCCACCACCCAACTCAGGCTCTTATTATTTTAATTATAAGGGCTTTTGCAGTATAGTGATGTTAGCAGTGGTGTCTGCAAGTTATGAATTCCTTTACCTTGATGTTGGGAACAATGGACGCAACTCGGACGGAGGAGTGATTGCCCAGACAGAATTCTACCGTCGGCTCCAGAATGGCACCTTACGTTTGCCACCGCCTGAGGAGAATGTGGAGGGCCTCAATTTCGTCTTTGTTGCAGATGAGGCCTTTGCTCTAGGGGAACATCTTATAAGGCCTTTTACCATGAGGAACCTGACCCCAGAGCAGAGGATCTTCAACTATAGGCTGTCTCGTGCCCGAAGAGTTGTCGAGAATGCTTTTGGAATCCTGTCAAGTCGGTTCAGGCTTTTTCTAACAGCAATTAACTTGGCTGAATACAAGCTCAATCATGTTGTGTTGTGCTGCTGCATCCTGCACAATTATTTAAGGAGGAATGCAAGCAGCTACTTTCCCTCAGTTTCAAGTGAGGTTGACTTTGCTGTGTCTGGCCCAGCTGAATCAACTGTGATGATGGCTCTTGAAAGTGGCCGTGCTGGGTTGCCCACACAAACTGCCAGAGATGTCCAGCAAAAATATCTAGAGTACCTTGTGGGTAGAGGGGCAGTGGCTTTATAGCAAAATGTTGCTGATGTAGAATAAAACTTTTATTTGCTACTAAACTCATATTTCATTTGAATTACTGTTTGTGTTCTCAAATGGCCTTTTAATTTTAGACATTTTCTTCAATACTGCAAACATAACTTATTTGCTCCATGAGGTGACAATCTCTTCTTCAGCTAACTATTATTTTGTGCTGTGAGTCTGCTACACACACACAATGTTATTGTTGTTAATGTATGTATTGCATTAATGATAAAAAATATTCAGCCTTTTCAACTCCTTTAATTAATTGCTTGGAGTTCCTAAAATTGCATGAGTTAGCCACATTTTACAACACATTGTCACTGTAACTACACCAACTTAACAAATACTCTGGTATTGAGCATTGAAATAAGAAGCCACACATTGTTTAGTATAAAACATTTTACTCCAAGCACATTCACATGTGCGCTATAAAAGGTTTTTGAACAAACCAACATCTTGGTTTATAACATGTATGTTTGACATTATTTAGCCTTTTTTGGGGCTAAACGGACATGTTTAACCACTTCCGGACCGCCCATTATCGTTATACATCGGTACTTTGAAGGAGGATATCGTTGTTATGGCAGCAGCTAGCTGCCATAACCCCGGTATCCTCCTTTTCAGCGAGCGGTCCGGTTTAAGATAAAAGTGGTCACTTCGGCAGATTCGCCACAAAATCACTTTTATTGGTGGTGTGAGAGAGGCCCCCCTCCCGCCGCGATCCGGTGCCGCCCTCCGCAGCTTACTGGAGCTGTCGGTAGCGCCGGAGGCAATTGCGTCTGTCCCCTGCCTGGGTAGATGGCCCCCACTTGTCTCCATATCACGTCATTTCCGCCCATAGTTGCTAAAGGCACATTTTTTTTCATTTTTTAAATTACATTTTTTTTAATTGCATTCTAACCACTTCAGCTCCGGAAGAATTTACCCCCTTCCTGACCATGCGTCGATTTAACTGACAATTGCTTGGTCGTGCGACGTGGCTCCCAAACAAAATTGACGTCCTTTTTTTCCCACAAATAGAGCTTTCTTTTGGTGGTCTTTGATCACCTCTGCGTTTTTTATTTTTTGCGCTATAAACAAAAAAATAGCGACAATTTTGAAAAAGAAAAAATTATTTTTTACTTTTTGCTTTAATAAATATCTCCAAAAAATATTTTAAAAAACATTTTTTTTCCTCAGTTTAGGCCGATACGTATTCTTCTACATATTTTTGGTAAAAAAAAATCACAAAAAGCGTTTATTGATTGGTTGGTGCAAAAGTTATAGCATCTACAAAATAGGGGATAGTTTTATGGCATTTTTATTGATCTTTTATTTTTACTAGTAATGGTGGCGATCAGCGATTTTTTATCATGACTGCGACATTATGGCGGACACATCGGACATTTTTGATATATTTTTGGGACCATTGTCATTTATACATCAATCAGTGCTATACAAATGCACTGATTCCTGTGTAAATGGCAGTGAAGGGTTTAACCACTAGGGGGCAGTGTAAGGGTTAAGTATGTCCTGGGGAGTGTTTCTAACTGTGGGGGGGTGTGGCTACGTGTGACACGTCACTGATCTCTGCTCCCTATCACAGGGAGCAGAGATCAGTGACACTGTCACTAGGCAGAATGGGGAGATGCTTGTTTACATTAGCATCTCCCCGTTCTTCCTCTCCGTGAGGCGATCGCGGGTATCCCCGCAGCGATTGAGTCCACGGGACCCGCGACCCGACTCACGGAGCTCGCAGCCGGCGCGCACGCAATGGCACGGCGGCAAATTTAAAGGGAAGTACGGGTACGCCCATTTGCCCAGCCGTGCCATTCTGCTGACGTACATCAGTGTGCGCCAGTCGGGAACCTGTTAATGTAAATATGAGCAATAAATCTAGCCCTAGACCTTCTCTGTAACTTAAAACATGCAACCTGTAGAATTTTTCGCCTATGGAGATTTTTAAGGGTAAAAGTTTGTCACCATTCCACGAGCGGGCGCAATTTTGAAGTGTGACATGTTGGGTATCAATTTACTCAGCATAAGATTATCTTTCACAATATAAAAAAAAAAAAAAATGGGCTAACTTTACTGTTGTCTTATTTTTTTAATTCAAAAATGTGTATTTCTTCCAAGAAGAGTGCACTTGTAAGACCGCTGCGCAAATATGGTGTGACAAAGTATTGCAACAACCGCCATTTTATTCTCTAGGGTGTTAGAAAAAAAATGTATAATGTTTGGGGGTTTTAAGTGATTTTCTAGCAAAAAAAAAACTGTTTTTAACTTGTAAACAACAAATCTCAGAAAGATGCTCGGTCCTTAAGTGGTTAAAAACATAACATACACATCCCCAACTCAGGAACTTACAAAGTTTGACTTTGCTAAAGTGAAGGCCATATGAGACATTAGTATCCCAAAACTGTGTTGATGTTGCCTTTCTCAGATGGGGTGATCTCACCCCTCTAAAAGCCAATATTTTAAGCCACGTACACGTAGAGGCATAACTGTTAAACGTCCCTTATGATCCCCTGCCAAAAATGTGCGTAGGTACAAACAGGTTATTTCCTCAAGCCCCAAAACACACATGATCCCATGCTTAAAATGTGTGTCTTTCCCTACATCTATTTTGATAAAGCCCCAAAACACAGTGTGTCAACATGTGCTATCTCCCATCACGGGAAATCAATGTATGTGTTTTGTGGGTGCAACCCCTTCCTCCAAACTAAAGTAGGTGAGAGGAAGGGGTTGCACCCCTAAAACATGTCCATTGATACCCTATGATGTGAGCTAGCACATGTTGACACACTGGGGCTTATTTCAGAAAAGTCAATCCACTTTGCACTACAAGTGCACTTTCACTTGTAGTGCAAAGTGGATTGGCCTTTTTGCAATAACCCCAGTGTGTGAACATGTGCTAGCTCACATAATGGGGGATCAATGGACGTGTTTTGGGGGTGCAACCCCTTCCTCTCAGCTACTTTAGTTTGGAGGAAGGGGTTTCACCCACAAAACGCGTACATTGATATCCTGTGATGGGAGATAGCACATGTTGACACACTGTGTGTTTTGGGGCTTTATCAAAATAGATGTAGGGAAAGACATACATTTTAGGCATGGGATCATGAGGGAATTCCGAATTTTGTGGCCCAATTTGTGTGCAACTTCAAAATTTGGCTTTGCGATTCATACAAACACATAAAGATTACAATTAAAACATTACTTAGGGCAGTGTTTCACAACTCTCTTTCTCCAGATGCATTTCCATGTCATGTTTTCTATTTTTTTTTGTTTTGCCACAGGTGATGATGTCATTTTCAAGGTTAGTAATTCACACATTCGTTTTTAAAATGCACAAAATAAAGAAAACAGGACTTGGTGGTGCACCTAGAGAAGTGGAGTGGATAAACACTGACCTCAAACACTATAAAGCCTAGGTTCACATTGTAGCGATTTGTCATGCAATTTTATAGCTAAAAATCGCATGACAAGTCACAGCCTATTTGAGGCAATGGCACTGTTCCAATCGGTGCAACACTGATTTAGCAGCGCCACAACAATTTGCAAAAGTAGTTCCTCCAATACTTTTTCAAATTTCAGGTGCGACTTTAATAGACATATGGGCATGAAGCCACACAAATGTATTCAATTTAAAATTGTACAAACACATATACAACATAACGACAAAAATCAAACATGTTTGGTTTTCGCTAAAATATCAATGATGTTGATAACTCTGTTTTTGTACATCATGGATGTTTTCTTTCATTTTGTCCAATTCCCTATTGCAAACCAAGAGCTCAATGATAAGGATTTGTGCACTTGCACTGCTGAAGTGATTTTGGTCTTCCACAACATCCAAAAAAAACAGCACACCATGTATTAGAAATATGCAGGCATCCATCTATTACGTGAAGCTGTGGTCTCAGAAACTGACCTGTGGTCGACACCATTTCGGGAACTTCACACAGTACTTCCTGCACATCAGCATCAACATCTACAGGGTGTGTGGTGAGTTGACTTTCTGTATCTTCTGGCGGTGCTGGGTTACTGGTGTCCACACACAGCTCAGATGTCCCTCTCCTTTTTTCTCCTATGTGAATACAAAAAAGGTATACTTAGCAGACAGATATGTTAGGCTAGAAATAGTAATATGAAACATTGTTTGGAAGTGTCTTCCAATTGTCTGTTTTGGCAGAGTTCCAAGCTGAATACATGATTTTTTTCCCTTTCCAAAGCAGGAATACATACCTGTTTTGTGCAAGTTTCACACATGGAGATACCCCTAGTATCCACTGTTGTGGAAATTTTTATTATTTGGACTCATGTGGACATTTTATTCTAGGATGTGGGTTTTATAGATTGTCATCTGTCTCCCTGTGTCTGATTTAACCAAGGAGCACTCTAGCAGAGCGCACTTGGGTTGAATCAGGACCAGCGGTAAAGCCGTCAGTAGGAAAACCTTCTCATGGGCATGGAGACATGTTCTCTGTGTGTGTGGGCCTTTGCTGGTTTGTAAGTATCAAGCGCAATGCACTGGACTTCTTGCCTTCAAATGTCTATGCACATTAGAAAAGCGAAGTCCGCATAATGAGAGAAACATATTATTTTATCTCTGTGTGGCTACGCTATCCCTTTTGAATACATATCTGCTTTAATAAGAGGACATTCATATCTGCCTTTTTAATATACTTGTACCGTATATTGACAACTTTAGTAGCAATGTCCCTGCAGATCTTCTCAAGCCTGTAAGAACAAGTAGTATGATCTTACTAGATACTGGTTACTCTGAGCAGTATTGAGTGGGATCCGTGCTGACAAAGATGGTGGATGTGCATGCATGTGGCTGGGTGGAGGGGGCAGTGTACAACCCTCGAGTGGATGAGACATATACACTTCTCCCTCCCACTCCTGTGGATGCCCTCCCCTTTAGTGTCATTTCCTGTGATGTAATTTTGCATGGAGGAAGCGATTGAATATTGGGGCCATGAGTTTCTGTGTTGTCATATCCTTATTTGGTCATATCCTGTGTTGAGGTCACAAGCTGTTTGTGGCTTTCTGTTTGTGTGTGAATAAAAAGCCAGGAGTCTCTCTGCCCCGCAGAGCAGACGAAGGAACGATGGAGCTGAGATGGTGATTATGGCTGTTTACAGGGAAGACACGGGTTATTTAGGGATGCATTATACAATTATGGTGAAGGGGCACGTGTTAGCGCAGGTGAGATTGATTATGTATAGCCAATCTCTCCACCACACCACTGGAGCACCTGCGTGGGACACCATAACAAGGTTGTTATGGTGTCCCACACTAGTGCTCCTGTGTCCAGATGCATAAACAGCTGCTGAGTGTCCTCTACTGACACTGAATAAAGTTGACATTTCATCATAGTTACAAACACATCTAGACAATAATCTAATGAACTTATTTTAATCAAAATAGGCCATAGCAAATGCATTTAACCTGCATCTCCCAAAAACAAAGTATTAGTGGTCGAACGAACGATGTTTAATGTCCCACCAACGATTCCTGTGTCCACGAAAATAAAACTTGGCATTTTAAACTGTACAACAGGAAAGAAAAGAACATGGACCAGCACGAAAGTAATAATAATAGGAACACACGAAAAATACTTACTTTTTCGCAGCACTTTCCTGATCTTTCTATACTGATCTTCCTCTCTCAATTTAAGGTCTGACCAGCGTTTTCTTAACTGATCCTTGGATCGTCGTACCCCAAAATTACTGTGCAGACTTCTCACAACTTTAGCCATGATCTTGACCTTTCTGGCATTTGGGTTTCTGATTCCCATCATAGTCTGTTCTCATAAAGATGTCCACCATCTTTTCCATTTCTTCAAAGGACATATTTGAGGCCTTATATCTCCTCCTGGATCTGGAAGTTTCTTGCTCCGGGCTTTCCTCATTGCTGCTCTCAGCACACACCTGCTGTCTCTCTGCCATTTGCTCTCCCACTGCCCCGAAAGAGAAGAGGTGGGGAATACACTAGAAAGAAGGACAGGGGCGGAGTTTTACGCATGTGCAGTGTATATAAAGCCATAACGCGCGGTCGATGTAACGGCCGTAGGAATGATCTGGGAGTAGAGGACGTAAGATCGAAGTCACCGAAAGGAACGCTAAAACAAAGGTACAATTTTAAACTGGGGCATCAGTGGTTAGTGGCCTATACTGCTTATAGATTGAGGCCTAGATTGGGACCAGATTTTGAGAGTTTAGCCTGACATTAGGGCTTGTCTTGTGTTGTGTCTTGCAGGCAAAATGGTTGATAAATTCACAGCCCAGATTTTTTACCCAAATTTATCCAGCAATACCAGGAGCTGCATGTCTATGGCAAGTCAAATGCAGGGATTACTCCAATAAAATCAAGAGGAAGGCAGCAATAAACTTTTGGAATTGGTGAAGCCTCTGTATCCCACGGCATTTATCAATTATTTGAAGGCCAAAATTGGTAGCCTGCGTAGTACATATAATAGGGAGCGCAAGAAGGTGATGGAATCCCAGAGATCCAGAGCAGCAGCAGATGACATATATGTCCCCCTGCTGTGGTACTACAACAGCCTGCGTTTTTTGTCAGACCAAACCAAACCACACCCATCACTCTCAACGCTTCCTTCTACATCGGCTGAGGCCACAGCTCCTGAGGTCCACCCTGGTCCTTCGACACAGGAAGAAGAGGAGCCCAGGTTGACCCAGGTATAGCATTGTTGAACATATTTGTAGACAAAAATTGAATGATGTTAACTAGACGTTATTGATCCAAAATTTCAGCCTTAACAAAGTGGTTTACATATCAATAAACAGTAGTGGCCAAAAATGATTGGGACAAGAATGAAAAATGCTGGGGTCAGAATGATAGTCTTTTCTATTTGTTAACATTCAATTTAAAAAACAGTCATAAGCTCAAAATTGTGTGTGATTGATGACCAAAAAAACACAAATATGTGCCATTTTCATACATAGGAAAGTCTCAGCCAGAAGGAGGCCTTGCCCAGAAGCCAGACTGAGTCCCAGGTTCCTCCCCTACGTCCTCCAACTAAAAGGGCCAGGTAGAGCAGAAACCTGGATGATGCCACGGCTGCCTTTCTAAGGCATGCAACAAGTGCCATTAGCACGGCCCTGTATGCCCAGGAGGCTTTTGGCTGCATGACCGCAAACAAGTTGAAGGATATGGAGGAGGACCAATGCAGCATGTGCGAGGAGATGATCCTGCAGCTCCTCAACAAGGGGAGGAGGGGCCAAATTACCCTGAAAACGCACATATGCGATATAGAGCATAATCCTCCACCACCTCCACGACCTCCACAGACACCACAGCCACCCCACCCATCACAGCAGCATGGCGGACTGTGGCTAATGCAGCCCAAACACCCCCAACAAGGCCGCTGGGCTGGGGATTAATAACACTATAATTTAAAATTTTCTTTTGGTTTATTTTGAAAATTATGATTTGAGTTTATCTTTTTTTGTGCAGAGAATGCATTTTTTATTGAATTTAGTTTATTTGTGTGGAAGGAAGTGTTGAGAGCGATGGCCTGGGTTCGGTCTGGTCTGGCAAAAAACGCAGGCTGTTGGAAGACCACGGCCTCGGGACATATATGTCATCTGCTGCTGCTCCCGATATCTCAGAGTCCAGGACCGTATTGTACTCCCTATTAAATGGACTCCTCAGGTTACCAATTTTGGAATTCACATAATTGATGTCTGCCCTGGGGTACGAACGTTTCACCAATTCAAACTGTTTCTCCATCGTTGCCTTCCTCTTGATTTTTGTATGACCTTGTGCTCCCTATTCAATAAAAAATATTTTTTTTTGAAAAATGCTTGGCTATGTGTTTTACCTAAAATAGGACAGTTTGTTTGTGAGTAGGCAGGTACATTTCAAAAATACAATGTCAAATTAACAAGTGACACCAACATAGTTGCATCTTTGAGTTTCAAAAATACAAGATAATGATGGTGTTGTGGTAACTTGACCCAAAAAAAAAAAAAATTAATATTTTGGAGATCATTAAAAAAAAAATTGAAATACGTTTGGCAAAACTCTGTCAATATCACCAGCAAAGCAGTTTCATTATTATCCCATTATAAAGAAGAGAATGTGCGCTACATAGAGAGATTTCATAATTTGCCACGTCACAAATGTGATATCTCCATTACGAACACTAATTCTACAAGCTTCCAGCTTGTCCTTGCTTCCGTGCATGCGTGTTTGTACTTTGGACTTTTGTCCGACGGACTTGTGTACACACACTCGGAAAATCTGACAACACACATTTGTCTGGGGAAAATTTGAAAAACTGTTAGCCAACAGCCTGTCATCGAAGATTTCACGTCGGAAAGTCCGATCGTGTGTACGAGGCTTGAGCATGAGTGACTGGAGAGGGAAACAATGGAAACAACATCAACCAAAATGGGTTCACTCGCCACAGTGGGTGGGAGGGCCTATCTGCTATATCTAAGCATACCCAGAAGGGCGAGTGATCCAAGATCAATCTATGCTCATAGGCTGAGTCTGTTACATAGGGGAGCAGGACGTGGTTCCCCAATCCCATATCTATCCTAGATAGACCTCCATGTGAGGCTGAATGGCAGAAGTAGCACTTTACATTAGCATTTTGTGCACGCCATACATCTTTCAGCCCAACTCACTGACTAGAGTAGCAAATGGTGTTCTGCTAGTTGCATGGGGAGCATTACCCAGACGAGCAGCCAGTCTGTCTAACTGTGGGTTTAGGACGTTATTAAAATCTCCTAGTGCCAGTACAGGGATCCCGGGATGTAATGCCATAAATTGCGCTAGTTTCTTGAGCGGGTCTGATGAAAAGGGCGGTGGGACAGACATAGCTGCCACAATACATATAAACCCTTTTAGCTTACAGAATAGAAAAAATAAAGCGTCCCTCCCTGTCCACCTGCTGCTCAAGACAAACAAAGGGCACATCACGGGATATTAGCACACTGACTCCCCTAGAAAATGAGGAGTGAGTAGCGTGTATTTGTGTGGGAAATTTGCGGGATCGCAGCAGGTGTACAGTGTCCGACCATAAGGCACACTACATGTGTTTTTTCTTGTAGTAAAATAATGAAATATAGCCAGATGCTTATTTGCAATACTCATCCCCCTAATATTCCAAGAGAGGAGAATTTCAAGAGGTAGCAGGTGTGTGCCCAAGGGCATCCACCTGTCTTTTTTGGTTAATCCTCATTAGCATGTACAATACAGTGAGCAATCTCATAATAAGGTCAGTATAACATATTACCAGAACCTTTAGTATTAGGACTGTGTGGCCAGTGCGCCATCCAGTGGTATAGTCCGGTACAGTCAGCCTGGAGAAAGGCACATTGCAAGCCCGCCTGTAAGAAGAGAGAGAAGAAAGGAAACCATGTCTGAGCAAAAATGAAGTGATTAACTCCACAGTACCTGATGTCCAGGGTCAATAGAACCCAATGTATTAATAAACTCTCCTCAGGGAATGTGGAGCAAAGTCCTCTCAGAACTAACACATAAAGGTTCCAAAGTAGCCTGAAGGGCAAACGTGCCAAAAGTGGAATATACTTCCAGGGTTTTGCAGAGGATAATTGCACATGCACCTTGTGGGAACAAAAAAAAGTCTCGCCAAAATTTAACAGAACAGTCCACTCTGCCGAGCAGCAAGATATAGGCTAAACCGATGAAATTCGTCAAAGATAGGTTTCATCTCTCGCATCAATTCGGTCTGCATGCCAGGCTGCGCTCCTCTCTGTCCAGCCGATGCATTTCAGCAGTAGGATTTTCAAAGAAGTGTGATGTTCCTTTAGCTTTAACCTTCAGCTTTGCAGGGTACAGTATGAAATATTTCACATTAAGTGCATGTAGCCTTTTTTTTAATATCCAGGAATTTTTCCCTCTGTCTCTGAATCTCAGTTGAGAAATCGGGGAACAGAGAGATTTTGGCATTATCCACTTTAGGAGACTCAGCTATTCTGGCTTGCAATAGAATAGCATCCCTGCCTCTGTAGTTAAGAAGGCAAAATAGAAAGGGTCTAGGTGGGGCTCCCTGTGGTGGCGTTCGTGCAGGGACCCTATGTGCTCTTTCCACTGCAAACAAATTTGAAAAAACATCACTGCCAAATGTGTCAGTCAGCCACGCCTCAATGAAAGCAACCGAGTTCTTTCCTTCAGCTTTTTCTCAGATGCCTACTGTGCACACATTATTGTGGCGGAGACAGTTCTCCATATCTTCCAATCACGCAGTGGATGCAGATGCCATGGAATGAATGTATTTCACACCTCTTTGTCAGGGCTGCCATTCATCTTCCAATGTGCTTACTCTACCTCCACTGCAGCCGTGTGCTCCCGCAGCTTCTGCATGTCCTGTCTCACCAGAGCTATTT
Source organism: Lithobates clamitans (assembly GCA_037952925.1). NCBI lineage: Eukaryota > Metazoa > Chordata > Amphibia > Anura > Ranidae > Lithobates > Lithobates clamitans. The sequence goes on along the minus strand of JBBGZY010000691.1, from coordinate 3,624,545 downwards.
CCATTTTCATGCCCTTTACTTCCCCTGCAAGATCAGCTATAGAGGTATTACATGTAGTGACTGCTGCAAATATGTCTCTGAGTGTAGGCTCGAGATCTGTACCGGCCTGATGTTCAGCCGCCTCCACATTAGAGGCCTGAGATTGTGTGTTAAGGTACTCACATGGCCTCAGATGCTGCAAACACACGTGGAGTGTCGTCCAAGTCTCCCCAATCCTTTGGTGGTTTGAGTTCTCCCAGATCCATCAGCAGAGGTATTGGAGGATTCCTGAGGCCCTTAGAGAATAGCCTTTGTGCAGCCTCTTTGGCCAAGCGGGGCGGGAGGCCGACATCTTGTCCCGGGGTGGTCGGCTGGAAGCGCAGGCCCTGTGTCCGCTTGGCCATGGCAGATCACGGCAATATGAGTAGCAGGTTGTAGCAGAGAGGGAGGAGAGATGGCTAATGTTGTTCCTGAAATGATGCAGAGCAGGATGGTGGAGATATTGGCAGGATACTGCAGGATGGTTAGCGGAGCTCGCTCAGATTTTGAAATGTATAATTTAATTTAAATTTTCTCTTCTAAAACTGTTTTTTTTAGTCATGTGACTGGCACAGCACCAATCAGGGCTGGCCAGACAAAGACTCATACTATAGAGAACATACATCAGCAAAGTAATAGAAGCCCCTCCCAAAGATCTTTCCCTGCAGATGCCAAAGAACAGGGAAAGGTCACATGACCACACAACAGTGCTGCAAGAATAAGGTACTTACAGGATTTTTTTTAAACAAAATCCAGTGGCATGATATATATGATTTATGTCATTTAATTATGGCAATTAACACTTCTCTGTTTAGTATCACTTTAGTCCACATATCCTGGAACCTAATACTTATAACCTTTTGCTGTAAAGTGTTCATGAATTATACTGCATGTATATGATTATATTTTTATTATTTTTATTTATTTTTTATATATACTTACACAAAATTGATCTCCCTTATCCTCCTGGGTAAGTGGATTACGCTTGAGAAACGCATAGAAGGGGGGCGCATGCGCGGAGGCTAGCGGGACGGACATGTCAGGCTAGAGCTCCGCTCCGTGAGGGGAAGAAAGCCGACACACACTGACAGCCCGCCGTCATAAAACTACAATAAACTAAGGCATTTACTCCTGAGAGGTGAGGGGAACATTTTAATACTAAAATGGTGCTGGGGGGTGCCAGAAATAAGACAAAACAGACCCCTAATAGCGGCACACAAGCGCGGAGTATCACAAAGAAAGCGCCAGTCACCTCAGGCAAATTTACCTCAGAGAAGAGTAATAAGCCTAAGATGTCACAACTTATCTCCCCTGGGGACTCTGATTCAGAGACTGATTTAACTGTATCACATACAACATTTCAAGAATCTGTAGTTCCCACTAGCATAATGAAACAATTCGAAAAAATGCTCAATAAAGCTTTAAAGAAAACCTCAGAGCAAATAACCACTAATTTAACCAAAGAAATTAGAGAACTAGGACAACGCACAGCCTCACTGGAGCTTAAAATGGAGGAAATTGAAAGCACTAACCAAGAATTTATAACTGAAATTGACCTTCTGAAGGAAGAAAATATAACATTGCAGAACAGACTGGAAGATTATGAGAATCGCGCCAGAAGATCAAACCTGCGATTCAGAGGGATACCTGAATCGGTCATAGATCTTCAAGCAACTATAACAGCATTATGCCAAGAACTATTGCCAGGAATACCATTAGAAAGGATGGAAATGGACAGAGTGCATAGGGCTCTCATGCCCAAAAAAATAGACGGACCCCCGCGTGATATAATAGCAAAATTCCATTTTTACCGGACAAAGGAACAGCTCTTAAATGCAGCTAGAGAAAAAAACAATCTCATTTTTCAAGGAAATAATTACCAACTCTTTGCTGATCTCTCTCAATTAACAATAACTAAGAGGAGATTAATGAAACCACACTTAATGGAATTACAACGTCATAATATAAAATACCAATGGGGCTTCCCTTTTTCTGTAAGATTCACCCACCAAGGCACAAGAGTATCCTGCAGAACAGCTGAGGAACTCCAACAAGCACTTCAAGACCTCAATTTAATTGATGGGAATTCATCTAATACTGCTACAAGAAGAAGGTCAGCTTCAGCCTCCTCCATCCACAATGCAACACATTCTGAGGCAAGAAATGGAAATTACCATTCAAATAAAAGAGGAAGATTTGCAACTTCACCCCAAGGACAAGATGACTCCATGGACTGAATAAATTCTTACATAACATAAAATTCTTCAATTTTTGTTAATACAATTCATTTTTTAGGGCTAAGAAAAATTTAAGGGATGCTTTATTTTTGCATATTATCCCACATAAACAACAGGATCTATATCTCATAAATTGAGATGCATTAAAAATGCTAAATAAATTTATATATCTCTATGAATTATTTCTGAAAGTTTATTTTAGTAATAATTTATTATTCCACTTGATCCCTTTTATTTTTTATTTTTTATTTTTATTTTTTATCTTCAGATTCAATGTCAATATTTATTGAATCTGTAGCTCAAATCAAATATTTTTTTTATTTATATCTGAAATATTGGAAATTGCCCTTTTAATTTCCCAGCCTAAGATCCATTATTGCTTATGAACTAAGTAGTTATGGGTCTTCCACTTGTTATTGTTATCTAGTAACAGTTTTGTGAGTTACCTTGTAATTATATAGTATTTTTCAGTTTTGAAACTAAATAACAAAGTTTGTGAGTATCTCATTTTCAATGTTCTAAACAAACTTTGGTTACATCAATACTTTGAATAATCTTTTTCACTACTTTAGCTTTATAAAATATATTTCTGAGAGATTTCTCCTCTCATTTCATTTATTATTATATTATCTTAGACCTTAATTTATATATGCCTTGAAATATATAGATAGGGCTAGAACTTTTACATCCCTGAGATGTATATTATACTTCTTAGGCGATTCCCCAGTGCACGGATGCTTCATGTGCCCCAACATGCTTTCCTCGGATCCCCACACTATTATGTGGGGACTTGAAGAAGGTCCTTTATCCCCTGATGGGGAGCTTTACTCCTCATCACGGGCAATCTTTGTACTCTTATGTGTTTTTACTGTACTAGCATGCTATATAACAATTTATGTTTCTATTTTCTTTTTTAAGTTAAATTATTCTGAACTTTCTTATCCTTTTCTCCCTTTCCTGTCCGCGAAGGTAAGTCCAATTATCACTGAACTAAGTTTATCTCATAAACTATATTTAGCTGACGGAATCTTCTGACATGCCTCCTTTAAATATATTTTCACTAAATGTCCAAGGTTTCAATGTTCCGCACAAGCGAACAAAAGCATTTAGGTCCTTTCAAGCTAAAAAGGCACATATTGTATGTCTCCAAGAAACGCATTTTACACAATCTAAAACTCCAACCTTTTTCAGTAAATCCTACCCACAAGTGTTTACAGCTTCAGCCAACATCAAAAAACGAGGTACTCTCATAGCATTCCATCGTACTACACCATTCACGTTACACTCTGAAATCAAAGATCCAGAAGGACGTTATCTAATATTAACAGGGTATTTAATGGACGCCCCTATAACAGTGGTTTCCTATTACGCCCCCAACCGGCAACCTCTATCATTTTTATCACATCTTTTTCAAGTTATAATTACACACAAAATGGGTTCCATTTTTGTATGCGGTGACTCCAATCATGTACTACTCCCATTTCTAGACAAAACCCCATATATCACACCAAAATACAAAACTAAATGGTCTCTCTCTCAGCTTCTTTCCAGACACAAATTGATTGATTCCTGGAGAGAATCTAATCCAACTAGAAGAAATTACACATATTTCTCAAATCCGCATAAAACATTTAGCCGTATAGACCATATATTTATAACAATAGGTATGGCACCAGAAATAATTATGTCCAACATCATTCCCATTCCTTGGTCGGATCATAATGCGGTATGTACCACTATTGCTTCTATTATACCTAGAGCCCATGATCCTACTTGGTACCTCCCTGACTCACTACTTAAACATCCGATTCACCGCAAAACCATTGAATTAGCATTAAAGGAATATTTAAAGATCAATACCAGTATAGACATATCCTCTCTTACACTATGGGAAGCACATAAGCCGGTCCTTAGAGGTATTTTTCAACAACAATCAGGAATTCTTAAAAGGGAGGGTAAAAATTTGGCAAAAAGATTAGAAACGGAATTTAATTCAGCGTATATGTCCTTTCAAAATAATCCTACTCCTTCTGCTAGAACACAATTAGAAAAAACACGATTAGAATATGATCTCTTTCTCACAAACTCCGCTGATAAATCAATTCGTAGAACTAAACATACTTTCTATGTGAAATCTAACAAACATGGTACTTTACTAGCTAAGGCTTTAAAATCCATTAATAAATCTTTCAAACCTATAAAACTTAAAATGGGTAATAATGTATACACTAGTAATCCACAAAAAATAGTACAGAAATTCAAATCACATCTAAAAGATCTATATACTGAAACAAATACATTCAACACTGAAGAGGCAGATTCCTTTTTCTCCCAAATAAATATCCCTCAATTGACTGAAGCACAAAAAACACAATTAGAAAACAATATTACAGTTAAAGATGTTACAGAAGCCATTAAGGACTTAAAAATAAATAAAAGACCGGGTCCTGACGGATATTCAGCATTGTATTATAAAAGTTACAGTGATATTATTTCTCCTATACTCGCAGAAGCGTTTAATGACCTCTTAAATAACAAATCATTCCGTCAAGAGTCCTTAATGGCTACTATCTGTATGATCCCGAAACCACAATCAGATGACTCCCTTAGCATAAACTATCGCCCTATATCTATGATAAACGTTGATATTAAAATATTAGCGAAGATTTTAGCAGCTCGACTAAAAAAGATTATTGGAACACTTATTCATAGAGACCAGGTAGGCTTTATGCCTTCACGTCAGGCCAGTGATAATATACGTAGAGCAGTCCTGCTGGCACGCATTGCAAAAACACGCAATATTCCTGCTTGTTTTCTCTCCCTTGATATCAAAAGAGCCTTTGACTCTATCGCCTGGAACTATATGCAATATACATTACAGAAATGGGGTTTTGGTCCAAACTACACTAACTGGATATTTGCACTATACAACAAACCAAAAGCATATGTCAAATATGCGGGCTATAAATCTGACTCTTTTGATATTGAACGAGGTACTAGACAGGGATGCCCACTCTCTCCTTTACTTTTCGCCCTTCTTATAGAACCACTAGCACAAAAAATTAGAAATGAACCTACAATTACTGGAATTGAAGTAGCAGGTTGTCATCATAAACTTTGTTTATTCGCTGATGACATTCTATTATTTCTTTCCTCGCCACAAGTATCTGGCCCTAATCTTATGCCAACTCTCAATAATTTTGCTGCAATTTCAGGTCTTTACATTAATCCAAAAAAATGTCTAGCTCTAAATATATCTCTTTCGAATCTGGAACTATCTTCTGCAAAAATTGCACTCCCATTTATATGGAATGACAAATCAATCCCATACCTCGGTGTACAACTTACTTCATTACTATCTGACTTATTTTCAGCCAACTATCCTCAGACATTGAAAAACTTATCAAATATGATTGATTCTTGGTCTCACCTTCCAATTTCGTGGTTTGGTAGAATAAATGCCATCAAAATGACATTGTTACCTAAATTACTTTATTTGTTTAGAGTTTTACCAATTCCAATCCCAATACATTATCTGAGAATTATACAAAGGAAAACAATGTCATTCATCTGGGGATCTTCCAAACCACGAATTCAGCAAAATACACTTTATTTAGCTAAAACAAATGGGGGCTTAGGGTGTCCTAATTTTGCATACTATTACAGGGCTGCTCATTTAGCGAGTATTGCAAAATATCATGCTCATCACGAGGTTCCACTTTGGGTATCTATTGAAGCTGCAGAATGTGATCCTATTTCTATTTCCAACTTACTCTGGTTGTCTTCAAAACATCGCAAAAAAATACAAAACCCGGTTACCAAGCATTTTATTTCCCTCTGGGATAGATTCAAATATAAAAATCAATTACAATCCTTACATAATCCTTTACTCTCCTTTTTCAAAAATCCTGCTTTTTACCCTGCATGGGTATACCCCAAATCCTTCAAAGAATGGACATCTAGAGATGTAACTCATATGTACAAATTTGTAAATTCTTCATCATTCATTTCTTTTCCGAATTTATGTGAAATGTATAATATACCACAATCGGAGTTGTTCAGATACCTCCAAATCAAAAACTTTTTCGCACCATTATTAAATGCTGTAACTCCTCTAACCCACTTGTCCACTTTTGAAGCTATTTGTAAGAATAACCCACACGCTAGAGGTACTATTTCTGTACTATATGCACATGCACTGGCTCATACTAATCACAATGAACCACAATATATACAGAAATGGGAAAAAGACTTGAATAGAAAACTGGATAGATCTGAATGGAATCAAATATGGTCTTCAACTAAAGCAGCATCACTTAATATATTGGAGCTTGAAGCAAGCTATAAAGTGTTAACAAGATGGTACTTAGTACCAGCAAGAGTGGCAAAATATGTACCAGACTATTCAGCGCAATGCTTTAGGGGATGCGCTGAATTGGGAACGTTTTTTCACATTTGGTGGACGTGTCCAAAAGTTCAAATATATTGGAAAGAAATTTTTTATATAGCATCTAAATTATTTGATAAGTTCATTCCCTTTGATCCAGCAATAGCACTAATTAATCTAAAACCTGATAATATAACACATGCCCAATTCAAATTGTTAATGCAACTATTTACAGCGGCGAAACAAACAATAGCAAGAGCATGGAAAACTTCTAATTTAATCGTAAAAGAAACATTAGTTAAAATGAACAATACTATGACCCATGCTAAAATGATAGCTATTGACATGGACACGATCCCTAAGTTTGAAAGAACGTGGAAACCCTGGATAACTTATTATATACCACAAACCTTTGATAATCAAGTATTATTGCCGTGGTAACTTGAATGAATAATTTTAAATGTATGCTTCTTTAAATAGTAATAATAGATTATAATCTTACCTCGCGGACCTCTCCATTCTACCCTCTCTTCTCTACCTCCTTTCCTCTTTCTTTTAAGTTAGTTTTTATTTATTTTTATTTTATGGTATATTTTTATTTCATAACACCTTTACTGTCTTATTTATATAATTTTATTTTTTATTTTTCAATCAACAGTCTCTTTAAAATTGTTAAGATTATAATAAAAGTCTATTATTAATACAATAATATACATTATACTGAACAAGGCTTATATATCACCCTTAATATTTTAATTTGTTCTTGATATTAATATATTGTTTCTATAGAAGCAATATTTGATTATTTATGTATTTATACTTAACCATATTCTATAAGACTGTATTATAACTACTATATGTCAACTGTACAATGTTATTTCCATACTACATTATATAATAAAATATTTTGACAAGGAGAAACGCATAGAAGAATCAGGATCCCAATGTCCATTTTAGAATCTTCTATTTCAAGCTATGTATAGGCATTAAGTTTTGGTGTTATGCTTTATTCAGTTGTAACTGATATATTAAGCACTATCTACATGGTACAGAGATGCCAAGGGATGGAGTCATTCAATATATGTAACATTTAAAAATGGGGTTGATTTACTAAAACTTGAGTGTAAATTCTAGTGCAGCATAGAAACCAATCAGCTTCCACGCTTTTTTGTTAAAGCTTAAGTGAACAAGCGAGGTTAGAAGCTGATACCGTGCACAGTTGCATTCTATTTTGCACTCCAGTTTTAGTGAATTAACCACAATGTGTCTTTTTGTATGTTATTAAAACAAATTTGTAGATTTTTATACAAATCTGTAGTTGTAATACTTGGGTACCTCAAAAGTCCAAACATCCTTGTTTTTGTCTATACCACAAACTAACAATTGATGTGATACCCATAATTTAGGGCCACATCAATATATAGTTTGATTAAGTACAGAGAATGAAATTATTAAATCTATTACATATTCCTGTCTCATTACATCAGAGACAGCATGCAAACTATGAATATATCGTTGTCCTACTCCTTTTCAGACTGTTGGAGGCATTCACAGCCTATAGCTCAGTTGTGTCCAATAAACTACCGGTACTATGAAACATTCACTTCTCTCATAAATTTCCTCAACATTTTCTCAGCATTCAGTTGGGGACATCATTTTTACACTTCATAGATCACTTTATCAATACTTAATGCTTTTAACAATTCCTTTTAGTACAATTACTCTTCTGGCTTACCTAACTACAAGAAAGTGCACCACAGGGAAAGGTCAGTTCCAAAGCCAGAAAAGACATTACAACATATTTTCACAAAATTTAAAGATGAATTAGCACCGGTTGTAAAAATGAACAAGCAAAGACCCAGATAGGGGGGCAAAACTAATTATTTAGCAAGACTGTTGGTACACCTATGTTGTAGAAAGTCTGGATAGTGGATACACACTCGGATGGTTAAAGACCATCCCATCTGAAACTAATATTTCTCATAACTGTAAAGAGAGTGCAACTATGCACAGCTTGAATGATTGTGTTTCTTCCCTGAATGTGCATCGGACGTACACCTGTGCTATTATAATGGTGGACCTTACCAACAGGATGGACTCCTTGAACAACATGAACATGTTAAAAATTCCATGATGGGCTATTCCTGAGAGTTAGCCAGACTTTTGTCTATTTTATTTAACCTATTCTTTGAAAGCATAATTCCATTCACTATGCCACATTCTATTTCTCTGGGTCTGATGCTTGAAATCTTGCAAAGTGAAGCAGCTCCAAGCAGCAATACAATGACAAGGGATCATTTCACAATGTCCATCAGATCCATCGGTCGCATGTGAATATCTTTCAGCCTAGTTAGGGATTGGAAATCTGCCAGGGATAAAATGAATTGAAAAGGAAATGCAAACGTTTAATATATTTTGGGGGCTTATTGAGGAAAATGCTTTGTACTCAGACTGAGGTTTAGAAATCTGAAAAGAATAAATATTAACTATAAATAATAAAAATATATTTTTATTAGGTAACAAACAGTGAAAATTTGAAGAGCAAGAAGAGCTGTGTCTATTCCCATTTAAGGACCAAAAGCTCCACTAGGGTGAAATAACTAAATAAAAAGTGTAACAGTGCTTCTGCAGAATGGCTATGTAATAGCTGGATCTTCCCTTGCTTTTTCCAGCTTATCTTAACACCTAAACTTTTTCTCCTTATAAAACAGTGTGTGGATTGGGCATTAAAAATTGGGCTTAAATATTTTATATTTCTTGATAAAGCAAGCATTATCATCACATGTGATGGTAATGTTTGAAATGTCAAATTTAACTAGAGATGAGGGAACCAGACAAAGTTTGGTCCTCAGTAGGTTTGGCAAACCCAGGAACAAATCTGCTAAACTTGAACATGGCATTAAACCCCACTGAAGTCTATGGGGGCTGAATCTTGCTTTTTTTCTGTCATTTTATCCAGGCCAATTTAAAAGCTTTTGTTGGAAAAAAGGAATAAGTAATTCAGCACTGCCATGGGGAGGCATGTACCAATGTAGAAAAAAAAAAGTTCTATGAGGAGAGAATCTTGTATTGTATTTTATATAACATGGGGATGCATTACAATTGCATGTGAAGTTGCAGATGCAGTATGATGTACATTATGATGCCAGCATCTGTCAACTAACAGGGAGTTTGTCATTGAGCAGTGGAATCACAACTGCATCCAAATGATATAGTATATCCCCCACCAGCTTTTGTTTGTAAGCAAAGGGCCAGGGATCCTGGGTGATGTAATTGACCAAATAGGGTCAGTTTGGTCAATTAAATCACCCTGAAACCCCACCACAGTATTTACATTCTAGCAGCACTGGGGGCCTGTTATTTGTTAAGAGAGTAACTGCGGGTGAAGATCATCAGTCGGTGAGTTAACGTCGTTGGAGGTTACTCATCACAATTTACATGAAACTACATCGCTGGATGACTTGATTGACATTGGATTTACAATGGGGGAATATTATTTGTTTGTTTTTTTTTATTACAGACTTTTTCAATGGTGTGGGTGCTTTTATTTGTTTCCTTTTTTTTTGTAAATGAGTAACTAGAGATACTATGTATCGTGTACTCATGTTTGGGGGTAGGGGATAGACATCTAAGTGCCCCTGTGTTCAAAAGGGGATTTGCTGGGGGCATTTTTGGAATTTGAAAGCCCCTTTAGAATCTTCAGGTGAAAAAATATATATTTAGATACATCATAAAAGCGCTCAGTTTGACAATAGGCCTTACATGTGAATCAGTTTTTGACTATAAAAGTTTAGATTAAAATTCTAGAAAAGAGTGCAAAGTATCAGTAAACTTTCTGAGAAGTTTGTTTTTAAAAAAACTGTGTGTGCAACTGTAGACACCTGTGAATGCAAATAATATGTCTATGTCATAAACATGAACCGTCTGCTAGCACCAAATAAGTGTTGCATTCCACTAGTTTATAATGCAAGGATGTAGTATGGGCTGCAAAATACAAAATCCAGGTGAATAAACAATTTGCCTAGCAGTGCATTTTCCCTACAGATTTCCACTATCATTATACAAAGACTGTCAAATTTGAAGAGGTAACTAGATTTGTAAATTAAATAGTCATAATTGAAAACTCACATACAATTGAGCAGTAACTTAGCTGGACTTCAGAGAACTAAATACAGCTGTAAAGCAGGAACAATAGTAAATACCTACACTAAAAGACATACTGTAACTCAAAAGTTGGCTGGTTCAAAAAGTTTCTGGATATTAGCTCAAGGTTTTAATAGATAATGCTGGACAAGGAGAGTTCCATATTTGATAACATTTAACACAATATATAAAAAAAGTGCAGCGCTGAGTGTGCATGTCCATTTGACTGAACACATGTATAGTAAATTAATACGTGAACATTGAATACACACATATGCAAATAAATATAGTGATTACATCCAAAACAAAATAAGAAAGACTCAATAAGGTGCAAGTGCTATAAACTGACTGGTCATCCCATCAGGGAGCCCGACATGAACACAAGGCAACAAAGCAGCAAGTCCATCAGTATCAGTGTAAAAACTGTCCTCACAGCAACACTTGACAAGTGTAACAAATACAGAACAAATTCTTTTGTGAATAATCAAAAGTTCTGTAAAGTAAAACATCTGGACAAACTGTGGACATTGTTTAGGGTTTGGAAGATTGAGGCTTGGGTTCCTATATCCAACCAGGGTCTGTTTTCCTCACCGCTACCGATTGACGTATGTGTCCCCATCTTACAAACTTTGGAGATCATGGCCCGAGATTCCGTTATCCATCCATGCTCGTTTGACCCACTGCCCCTGGCGTGTGTGTCCACACCATCCGGTAGGAGTACCTACCCCTCCCTTGGGGGGTGGAAGCACAGTCCCGGGTGTTTTACTTCACAGAACTTTTGATTATTCACAACATTTTGTGACTTTGTTCTGTATTTGTTACACTTATCAAGTGTTGCTGCGAGTACAGTTTTTACACTGATGCTGATGGACTTGCTGCTTTTTTGCCTTGTGTTCATGTCGGGCACCCTGACGGGAAGACCAGTCAGTTTATAGCACTTGCACTTCATTGAGTCTTTCTTATTTTGTTTGGCTAGCATCACTGTTTTTTTTGTATATGTGTGTATTCAATGTTCACTTATTAATTTACTATACATGTGTTCAGTCATTGTTGTGCTAGCAGCTGTTTCTTTGTTGCTTTGATAGTGCAGTAATTTTTTCTACACTATATTAACATTTAACACAACACTTACCATCATATATTTAGTCTGAACCAGAAATGTTCCAAATCAAAGTACATAGAACTAATCTATAAACTCAAAAGGATAGACTGCAGTGTTAAAGATTTCTTAATGTTTGCCATCACTGTTAAAGAACATGATTCTATTTGAAAGATCCAAAAAGGGATGTAAATGAAACAATCAAAGGTCAAAGATATTGCACACATTTTGTGTTCATCCCACCTAAAACCAGGTCAAGATAAAATTGTGGCTGTCACAAAAGACAATCTGAAAACTAGACAGAGCTGGAAGTACTTCTAGTAAGCCACGTTCCAATACCTGGCAAAATTCACTTAACATCTTGCTGATTCTTCTAAACTTAGGCGCTCAAGCATTACTTAAGCTCTGGGGACTATGACATAGGTCAATTCCCATTACAGTGGAGTCTATGTTGGACATGGTCTTGGCCAACTAATTGAATACATTCTCCACATACGCTCACATACCTTTGTAATTCTACCCTTACCCCTAGGACCTCACACATTGATATTCTGTCTAATTAGAAAGCCTAACTAGAAGTGTAATTGCCTTTTTTCTTTCTTTTTTTTTTGTACCATATTTTGTATTTGATGTATTTGATTTTCTTTGCAAATATTTTGTAAAACATTAATAAAGATGGAATGATTAAACAAACATCTTGCTGATGTTTTATTGCCTAAGAGATCTTTTTAAAAAATCTGAATTAGAATCTTAACAAAATAAAACTTTTCTCAAAATGAAGCAACTCATTGCCAATGCTTGAATATTAGAATACTATGACATGTCAAAATAAAAGACAGTTCAGGTTGATGTCTTCAAACAAGAACTTGGTGGTATGTTACTGCTAGAAATGGAAAGCAATCATTTAAGCCTCAAAGACACTGACAGAGACAGAGATCAATTATACCCAAATAGAAAAGCATACAACTGTATTTAAATGTGAACATTTCTATTAATACATTGGCAAATATTGGCAAAGAGTAATTTTAGAATCAGATCGCAAAACCCTTAAAAATAGTCACAAAAGAAATCTTAGAAACACAGAAAAAGCAGAAACATAGAGAAGAGATGTCAGAAGAAGACCAAGTGGTCCACCAAGTCTACCCTTTTTTTTTTCACCTTTTAGTCAGGGGTGTTTCTAAGTGGGAAAAAGACCAGGGGCTTCAGCCCACAGGTAAAGTGGGGGGAGGGGGGTGGTGGGGGGATGGGAGCAGTGCCGGTACAAGGGGTGGGCAGAGAGGGCACTTGCCCTGAGCGCAGTGTTAATTTGTGTGAAAAGGGGTCACTGGGAGCATCAAATGATTCTCCTGCCTGGCAGACGGAAGTGGCTGTTATTCTCCTCCTGCTCTGTTCTAGCCGCTTCAACTATGGGTTAACTGCATCATCTTGCTCTCCTTCCCGATGTTTGTTTAAGATAAGTTACTTTCACTTTGCTCCTCTGATCATTTCACCCCCTTCATCCCCCCTCCCTCTGTCTGCTCATTTCTCCCAGTACAATCCTGCAATTAGACTCTCCTTACACCTATCTTCCCCATCTCTTCTGTTTTTCTTATGATCTCTACTCTCCCCACAGCAAACCTCACTGTAGCCTCCCGACCTCAGCGCGCTGGACATGCTACAGGCACCCTTTCCATTACAGCCTACTTTTTAGCTTTTTCTATTCTGGAACTATCCTGTGACCATCATTCACCTTGCACATTCTCTGTAGCTATTTACTCTACTCTTTATTAACACTGCAGGGGCTCATTCACTCTACTGCAGTAACTGGCTTTTTTTCACACTGGAAATGCCAGTCACTGCAATGGCATATATACAATACAATTGTTTATTTGTGCCCCATTTCCAGTGCAATGCAGCCCAGAGGCGATAAAATGTAGACATGCTGAACAGGCCCTTACTACCCCACCACCTTCATGTTATCACTCTTTCCTTATCCCTGATTCCACTTTTTATTTCTATTTATAATTCGCATGTTATCACCCAGGGGCCAGTTCACACTAGTAGCGGTGCAAATTTGCTGCAAATCCACACCACATCTAATTTGCAAACCTGTTCATGCAAACTGATTATGCAGTAATATTACTCCCTCACCACCTGTCAAACACCAGCAATGATAGACACACATGGTATCAAGCCCTTTCAGGCCCCTTCCTCCCTCACTCCCGGTTCACACTGGTGTGATGCGGGAAACCCTAAAAATTCAGTGCCGGTTCCTGCATCTCAGACTGATTCACATTGACATCTGCAAACCACTGGGGGTGTCAATGTTAAGTTACTGACACCCCCAGATTGGTTCTCAGATCGCAGTGCGAACTGTCAAATGGTGCAGGAATCGGATCGCATAGTTGTGAGCACCCATGTGATCCAATTCCAGTGCGGACCAAAAAAAGTGTCCTGCACTATTTTGGTGCGAATACAATGCAATTTCAGTCATACAAACTTACACTGACCTACCTGACACATACACTGATCTACCTGACACATACACTAATCTACCTGACATATACACTGACCTACCTGACTGACATGACTGACCTACCTGACTGACATGACTGACCTACCTGACATACATGACTGACCTGACTGACATACATGACTGACCTACCTGACGTACATGACTGACCTACCTGACATACATGACTGACCTGACTGACATACATGACTGACCTACCTGACATACATGACTGACATGAATGACCTACCTGATATACACAGATTATTGCTGCTCAGTGCTCAGCCTTACCTGTGTCAGAGTACACTCATCCTGGGCCCCGGAATTCACCACCACACAGACAGCCCTGCAGGCACCAGGCAGCCAGAGCCAGGAATCAGGATAGAAGAGCTGCCCGCCCATTTATACCGAGCGAGCGGCTCAGCGGGGATCTCCCTGTGCCCGGCGCGGCCGTAGTGTCATCCCCTCCTCCTTCTGGACCCGGCAGTGCCTATGATGGACGCCACACGTCCCGCGTTCTTGGCATTGGACGAGTGTGACTCCGCCATAGGAACCGGGTCCGGAGGTGGGACTTTTTGTATGTCTCTTGGCCGTGCTGGCGGGAGATCGTTCACTGTTGCCGCAGCTCAGGGCTAATAATGTATTTAGGGATTTTGAGACCCGGGGCTTTTGGGAGCACACTCGGGGCTCCAGCCCCTGTCAGCCCCCCCTCCCAATGCCACTGCTTTTAGTTTAGATCTACATTTGCCCCAAGCATGCTTAAATTAATTTACTGCTGACTGATTCACTGTCCCAGCTAACAACAAAGTTTGAGGCTATGCCTATAAACATTTGGCACCGTAGTGACTTAAAAACCTGGGGACATTATGCCATTTCTCTTTAGTCTAAGGAAGTTCTCAATACCCCAAGAAACTATCAATAAAGAGATGCTAGTGCAAAAATGTATGTAATGCTTTGCCATTTTTGAAAGGAAAATGAGACAAAGTAACATAGTTAATGAGGCTCAACTTTGTACACTTAAAGAGGACCTGAACTGTAGAAACTGTGCCCAGAATTAGCAAGCATGTGGCAAAGGCAGTGGCATTGCTATGGGGGTGTTGCTCACACCCAGATGACACCCACCAGATGGATGACACCCTCTACCAACCTTCATGTGTGAGGAGTGCACATCTTCTATTGTGAAGCCTGCCGCCTCTGCTGTCATCTGCCTGGGGACCGCTGGCCAAACACTGTCTGGTACCACCCGCCCACAGCCAGGAGACTGATCTCCAACTGTATTGACCACAAGCTGGCGAACCATAAAATGTACTGTGTGCAGTGCAGGACTCCTGTGCTACCAGTATCCAGGGGGAAAAGGAGGACCAGGTGAGGTGGAGCACGGGGGATGGAGAAGCTGCACATGGTGGTGAGGGGGAAAGAGGGGTGCACAAGATATGGGGGAAAGGGAAGCTGCACAAGGGGGAGAGAAGGACAAGGTGAGGGTTTGTCAGGGGGTGCACAAGATAAGGGGAGGGTGGGGAAGCTAAAAAAGGTGAGTGGTGGGAGGAGCTGCACAAGGTGAGAGGGGTAGAGGAGGACAAGGTAGGGGTGGGGGTGCACAAGAGGGGGCATGAGGAGATTGCAAAATGTGGGGGGAGGGGGTAGAGGAGGACAAGGTATGGGTGCATAAGGGGTGGGAGCATGTGGAAGCTGCACAAGGTGGGGAGGAGGAGTGAAGAGAAGGTGCACATGGTGAAGGGGGGAAGGAGGACAAGATGGGGGTTATCGGATGCACCAGAAGAGGGGAAGCATGAGGAAACTGCACAATATGAGGGGTGAATAGAAAAACTGCATCATTTTTGCCGGCCTAAAACTATCCTGCCAAGTGCCCTGCAGGGCACTGTGGCAGGCTGGATAGGAGTTAACCTGCCCAGTGTCTACTGCTCTGTCCTGCTCCTGCTGTCACTCTGCACTGCAGTGGCAGGACAGAGCACTGTGGCAGGCTAGCTCTCAATGGAGTGTTATATGGAAAAAAAATTATTGGGGAGGGTGAGACCATGTTTTACTGCACCAGGTGACACCAATCCTAGTGATGCCGCTGGGCAAAGGGCTAATATCACCAGTATTTTTGTAAGCTCTCAGCAACTGATTTTAACAACAGGAATAACTTACCATGCCTCAGTGTGGTGGCAGCCATATTAGAGGCTTCCCTATTTCATAGCTGCCCCTCTGATGACTAGTGGCCTGATGACTAAAAGGAAAACTGGTAGGAGGAAACAACAGCAATACCAGAAGTGGTTTAGTATGCACATAACAGAATGACTTTCTCTGAAGCAGGCATAGCTACATACTGCAGCTTTCTCTCTAGAGCTGCATGATTCTGGCTAAAA
Organism: Lithobates clamitans; assembly: GCA_037952925.1. NCBI lineage: Eukaryota > Metazoa > Chordata > Amphibia > Anura > Ranidae > Lithobates > Lithobates clamitans. The sequence continues at coordinate 3,607,801 of JBBGZY010000691.1, read as the reverse complement.
TGAGAATCAAAATGTTTCTGCTTAGAATAATGATCACAATTCTTGTGACATAAGATCATCTTTCACATTATACAAAACAATTGGGCTAACTTTACTGTTTAGCTTTTTTTAATTCATTAAAGTGTATTTTTTTTCCAAAAAATTGTGTTGAAAGACCACTGCGCAAATACAGTGTGACATAAAATATTGCAACAACCGCCATTTTATTCTCTCGGGTCTCTCCTAAAAAAATATATAATGTTTGGGGGTTCCAAGTAATTTTCTAGCAAAAAATACTGATTTTAATGTGTAAGCAACAAGTGTCAAAAATATGGTTCAGTCTTTAAGTGATTAAACTGATCTCATTTACAGACCGAAGTTCATCCCTATGATCTAAAAGAACTATATGTTACAATGTTTCTCTTTATCTCCGCCTAAGCGATGTTGTGAAAAAACTTGGCAGGCTGCCTGGATTTTTATTTTTTTTGTCAGCTGTCAGAAGTGAGCAGATAACTCTCTGCACTCGGGAAAAAGCTATTTTAGGATAGTGAGGAGAGTTGAATCGCAATCTCAATTCTTCAACGATTAATCGTGCAGCTCTACTCTCTAGTAAGTAAAACAGTAAGCAACACCAAATTTTACTCCAAAATTTGTGACACAAGCAAGGGATGTGGTACCATGTTCTTTGAGTTGAGCATGAACTATGTTTTTGTACTTGTAATACAAGCAGTCACAGGCACAGTGCATTAGAATCTCACACTGCGGATATACAGCTAGAAGACTATAGGCACAGCAGTGCAGTGGCAAGAGATAGGACGTGCACTGCTATTTTTCAGGAGGAATTCAAGAATAAGGTATATTTTTCAGGGTATGTCTTGGGCACGATTAACATTTCTCGATTTTTCCTAAAGCACGTAAATTTTAACTTTTCAAGTTCTGATCCCCCTCTAAAAAATGTCAGGCTAAATGGTTGGCCAAAGGCAAAGCATTCATGTCCTTCAACTGTGGCAGAATTTTGAAACTCTTGTGGTTTTGTTATTTTTGATTTGATTTGAGGGGAATGATTAATTTGCTTTTTCCAAATCTAAAGGAATGAAATAAATATGCCAATGGCCCATGGAAGTTGCCAAAATGTGTAAAAAACTGAGCCCACAATATATTTGGATCAGCCAAGAAGGAATTATCAAATTGAGAAAATGATGCTTAAAGTGGTCCTAAACACTAAAGGGTTTTCACCTTAATGCATTTTCTGCATTAAGGAAAAAAAAAAATTGCACTGCCTGTTACCCCCCCCCCCAACACTTACCTGAGTGCTCTATCGATACAGCATTGTTCCCAGTCTTGAAGGTCTCCTCTTCCCTCTTCCTGGCCTCACAGGCTTTGCTGAAAGCAGCAGGAGCCACTGGCTCCTGTCAAATATCAATTATATCACCAGGTTTTGCTGAATAAGGAAACCAGGGACCTCACTGTCCTGTTCTGTTGCAAGGCACTAACATGACATTAAATGGTACTTCCACAACAGATACAGAGGTACCAACAGGTACAGAGGCTGCTCGTCCCCGCAGGCATCAGTCCATTCACACCTGCTCCAAAAACACAGTTTAGGGAAGGGGTGGGCAACTTTGGCCCTCCAGCTGTTGTGGAACTACAAGTCCCATCATGCCTCTGCCTCTGCGAGTCATGCTTGTAACTGTAGTTCCACAACAGTTGGAGGGCCACAGTTGCCTCTGGTCCAGGAGATGTATTTTTTGGATTTATTGCTTGAATAAACTTTAATAGGAGAGGGGTTAGGGTGTGGGATACTCAAAAATGATTACTACTTAGCAATTAGAGGACAGTCTTCTCCTTAAGCATTTGTGGACATCGGACAGTCTAATGCCTCACAGTTGGGGACCATGAGGCAAGTCTCTAAGCAGTCTAAGATTTCACAGTTGAAGACCATGAGGTAAGACTCTTTAGCATTTGGTCACATAAGCCAATGCACAACTGCTGGTACCTAGTGCAATATCCAGAAAACTACATAGTCACAGGGATAAATTTAGAGTCTTTACTTACGTACTCACCCTGGCACTGCTGAGGCCTCTACATAGCTGCATAGTCCATGGGCTGCCTGAAGGCAGTTGGCCCTTAGGCTCTAGATCCTTCCTGTGGAGAGAAAACCCCAGCTCTTCAGTGCATCATTTTTCACCTTTCCAACCCCCTTCTGGGGATTGGCTGTAGCATGATAAATATTCAGGCTGGTTATTTGCATCTCCCTGCTTAAAGTGTTAGTTCACCTTTACAGAAAAATTTGTAAGGTGAACTTAGACAGGACCCCCTCCTCCCAGTCCCGCTGACTTGGACTGCGGAAATCTCCCGTTCTGAGCTCCGGTATAGCCGCGTCAGGGGTCTGGGGCTTAGAAATCCCCTCAGCTGAATGTCCAAAATGTCCCTTGCATCACATCAGAAGCCGCATAGCCCATCCTGTCAGCTGGGAAGAAGACCGAGGGGATTTCTAAGCCCTGGATTCCTGACGCGGATATACCGGGGCTCAGATCGGGAGATTGCTGTGGTCCAAGTCAGCGGGACCAGGGGGGGTGGTTGATAGGGAAGGGGGGAGGGGGTAATGTGTAAGTTCACCTTACAGATTTTTCTGTTAAGGTAAACTTACGCTTTAAGCTATGGAAGCTTCTACCAGGGGTGGGGTGGGGAGCATTTAGACTTCCAGTCTGAGCAACCCTGAACAGACCAGGAAATAAAGTGAATGCTCCCTTGATTACAAGGACAAACCAAAAACAAAATTTACTTTGCATCCTGCACTAGAAGGGTGCTACACTAAGCTTTTTCAAGCAGATTTTTTCAATCTTCAGTAACGTACCTGGTATACTGGATGACATAACTGTATACAGCCCAAGACTGGATCATCACAACTTGTACCTTAAAATTGGTCTAAATCGCATTGACCTTGTCCAAACACGGGTATATAAGGGTTGAAAGGGAGGGAGCTCAGAAAATGATCAGACACAAAATAAAGGTAGTTAAGAAGTTTTGTTAATTTGAACCTTTTTTAACTGGATATGTTTACCTAAATAGTTAATAAAGCTTTGTGTGTATTACATGTTTTCATCCAATTTTCAAATATACAGTGGGGACGGAAAGCATTCAGACCCCCTTAAATTTTTCACTCTTTGTTATATTGCAGCCATTTGCTAAAATCATTTAAGTTCATTTTTTTCCTCATTAATGTACACACAGCACCCCATATTGACAGAAAAACACAGAATTGTTGACATTTTTGCAGATTTATTAAAAAAGAAAAACTGAAATATCACATGGTCCTAAGTATTCAGACCCTTTGCTGTGACACTCATATATTTAACTCAGGTGCTGTCCATTTCTTCTGATCATCCTTGAGATGGTTCTACACCTTCATTTGAGTCCAGCTGTGTTTGATTATACTGATTGGACTTGATTAGGAAAGCCACACACCTGTCTATATAAGACCTTACCGCTTACAGTGCATGTCAGAGCAAATGAGAATCATGAGGTCAAATGAACTGCCTGAAGAGCTCAAAGACAGAATTGTGGCAAGGCACAGATCTGGCAAAGGTTACAAAAAAAAAGACTCATGGCTGTATTAGATCAAAATGGTGCTTCTACTAAATACTGAGCAAAGGGTCTGAATACTTAGGACCATGTGATATTCCAGTTTTTCTTTTTTAATAAATCTGCAAAAATGTCTACAATTCTGTGTTTTTCTGTCAATATAGGCTGCTGTGTGTACATTAATGAGGAAAAAAATGAACTTAAATGCTTTTAGTAAATGGCTGCAATATAGCAAAAAATGAAAAATTTATGGGGGTCTGAATACTTTCCGTCCCCACTGTATCTCTAATCTGTGGATGCTTTTATTCCCTTTGCACAGTTTTTCAACACTATCATGAAAGATTGCATAATTGCTGAAAACTGAAAATAAAACTTTCAACCCAAAAAATGAAAAACAAAAAAATAGATGAATCCAAATTGTATATTTAATTGTGACTTTAGGATATGAATAGCTAAAGTACTTTCTTTTAGAATAAGTATGGTTTAAACAGTCAAACATTGTAAATGAGTGATCTCAACATCTGTGGTGCACCTGCTGTCTTATTAAATGATTCCCAGTTGGTGGGAATAAGCTGATTTCTCCATGTTGTGAATGGCTAAGATCCTTCCTATTGCAAGAGTACACGGGGCATTTCAGATATATGCTATATTGGTAGCTTGCAGAGATAATTAGTTTCAGTGAGTACTTTTGTGAAAATAAAAAGATGTTTGTTTGTCTCATCTATCTATCTATCTATCTATCTATCTATCTATCTATCTATCTATCTATCTATCTATCTATCTATCTATCTATCTATCTATCTATCTATCTATCTATCTATCTATCTATCTATCTATCTCCATTTACTTGCCTGACTGCCTCATTCTCTGCATGAACTTGAAATATGGATTACCTGGTTTTCTGAGTTACTAAAGCACATTTATTCAAACAAGTATGTCGGTATAGGTATGAGAACCATTTACCAGGGCACTTGGCACCTGTGGTTTTCCACTGAGGAAATCTGTATTTAATTTATAGCACTATATCCAAAATGTATGATTTTTAAATGTACTCCAGTCTTGCTCATATTTCTCCTAGCATACATAATTTCATTAACATGTTTAGAAGCATTACAATTTACTCTAAGTGAAAATTATATATGCCTTTGACAATATAAAAGAAAATAATTTAAATTATATGCTTTGATGTATTTAAGTGTTTTGGACACCAGCTGTCTGCACCTGACAATGGTTTTGCTGCAGGTGCAATAGGAGAAGGGCATTTTTTACAGATTATTGAGCATTCTGTGTGGCATTTTCTCTGTGACATTCATGGGCATCCTGTATGGCATTTATAGCAACTGTCATTGTAAAATTAAAATGTAACATTGATGGATATTCCTAACGTGTAGGAATGAGTAACTCCTGATAAAAAATTCTAGACATTTTCAATGCTAATAAGCAAGCTATTGTCAAAAAATGGCGTGGAATTTGGCTAATGTATCCTCTTTTGATGATTACCTGATAGGGTTCAAGTATAAGTATTTTGTATTGTGCTTAAAATTGTAATAAAAATTGTTGAAAATAAAAAATGGCGTGGACGTATCAGCCACAATAGATCTAATGCCCTGTACGCAGAATCGCACTTTCCGACAACAAAATCCATGTTTTTTTTCCGACGGATGTTGGCTCAAACTTGTCTTACATACTCACGGTCACACAAATCTTGTCGGAAATTCCGAACGTCAAGAACACGGTGACGTACAACACGTACAACACGTACAACATGTACGATGAGCTGAGAAAAATTAAGTTCAGCCTTAAATTCAGTGCGGCTCTTCTGCTTGATTCCGAGCATGCGCGGAACTTTGTGCATCGGAATTGTGTACACACGATCGGAATTTACGAGAACGGATTTTGTTGTCGGAAAATTTGAAATCCAGATCTCAAATTTTTTTGTGACGGAAATTCCGATGGAAAATGTCTGATGGAGCCTACACACGGTCGGAATTTCCGACAACAAGCTCCCATTGAACATTTTTCGTCGGAAAATCCGACCGTGTGTACGGGGCATTACAGTTAAAGGAAAGTTTACTCTTAAAAATAATAAATAAATAAATCAATAAAACAAAAGCTCGTAACTATGTATAAATTGGCCAATGACACAACACTTTAATAATATCGTTTTTGACCTTCTTCTTTACAGTATTGCACTAAAATATGCCTAAAATATTCAAAATTTAGACTTCAGGTAGGTGTTTAGTAGAAATTGGCTCACATCAGGACAGTATATATGCACTTGAATGGATAGCACATATAAAGAGACAAGGCTATTTTTTTCTCGCACAAAAAAGTAGAGCAGGGGGCGGCTCCAGGCAATTTTTTTTTTTTTGGGGGGGTGCTGTGTTGGTGCAAGGAGTACAAGTGGAGGAGCTAATGTGGTGCACATTACAGTGGTGATTACTGTGCACATCAGAGGTGATCAGTGTGCCCATTACAGTGGTGATCAGTGTGCCCATTACAGTGGTGATCAGTGAGCCCATTACAGCGGTGATCAGTGAGCCCATTACAGTGGTGATCTGTGTACCTATTACAGGTGATCAGTGTGCCCTGCCCCCTTCTTAAAATCAGCAGAATACCTACTGTATGATCTTAAAGGTGGCGACAGTGGTGATAGCAAGCATGTGAGTGGGTAGGCGGGCAGCCAAATGAGCACGGATATTGATGCAGGCTCAAACAGCATTCCTATTCCCATTGTCTATCACACTTATGGGCAAGAGCTCTGCCAGCACCGGGAAGCTGAGTTTACCCACACATATAAATGCAAATGTACATATAGAAATATAATTGCAGGACAAAAACCAAGTGATCCCCATACATCATAACGATTGTGACAACAATAATAAAACATAATGTAAAAAAGAAAAAAACAAAAACTGGGGAGAAAGGGGTTTTTGTCTTGCAAATATATATATACATACATACAGTATCTCACATAAGTGAGTACACCCCTTACATTTTTGTAAATATTTTATTAAATCTTTTCATGCGACAACACTGAAGAAATGACACTTTGCTACAATGTAAAGTAGTGAGTGTACAGCTTGTATAACAGTGTAAATTTTCTGCCCCCTAAAAATAACTCAACACACAGCCATTAATGTCTAAACTGCTGGCAACAAAAGTGAGTACACCCCTAAGTGAAAATGTCCAAATTGGACCAAATGAGCTATTTTCCCTCCCCGGTGTCATGTTACTCATTAGTGTTACAAGGTCGCAGGTGTAAATGGGGAGCAGGTGTGTTAAATTTGGTGTTATCACTCTCACTCTGTAATACTGGTCACTGGAAGTTTAACATGGCACCTCATGGCAAAGAACTCTCTGGGGATCTGAAAAAATGAATTGTTGCTCTACATAAAGATGACATAGGCTATAAGAAGATTGCCAAGACCCTGAAACTGAGCTGCAGCACGGTGGCCAGCGGTTTAACAGGACAGGTTCCACTCAGAACAGGCCTTGCCATGGTTGACCAACAAAGTTGAATGCACGTGCTTAGTGTCATATCCAAAGGTTGTCTTTGGGAAATAGACATATGAGTGCTGTCAGCATTGCTGCAGAGGTTGAAGGGATGGAGGGTCAGCCTGTCAGTGCTCAGACCACACGCCGCACACTGCATCACAATGGTCTGCATGGCTGTTGTCCCAGAAGGAAGCCTCTTCTAAAGATGATGCACAAGAAAGCCCGCAAACAGTTTTCTGAAGACAGGCAGACTAAGGACATGGATTACTGGAACCATGTCCTGTGGTCTGATGAGACCAAGATAAACTTATTTGGTTCAGATGGTGTCAAGAGTGTGTGGCGGCAACTAGGTGAGGAGTACAAAGACAAGTATGTCTTGCCTACAGTCAAGCATGGTGGTGGGAATGTTATGGTCTGGGGCTGCATGAGTGCTGGCGGCACTGGGGAGCTACAGTTCATTGAGGGAACCATGAATGCCAACATGTACTGTGACATACTAAAGCAGAGCATGATCCCCTCCCTTCAGAGACTGGGCTGCAGGGCAGTATTCCAACATGATAACGACCCCAAACACACCTCCGAGATGACCACTGCCTTGCTAAAGAAGCTGAGGGTAAAGGTGATAGACTGGCCAAGAATGTCTCCAGACCTAAACCCTATTGCGCATCTGTGGGGCATCCTCAAATGGAAGGTGGAGGAGTGCAAGGTCTCTAACATCCACCAGCTCCTTGATGTCGTCATGGAGGAGTGGAAGATGACTCCAGTGGCAACCTGTGAGGGTCTGGTGAACTCCATGCCCAAGAGGGTTAAGGCAGTGCTTTAAAAAAATGGCAGCCACACAAAATATTGACATTTGGGCCCAATTTGAACATTTTCACTTAGGGGTGTACTCACTTTTGTTGCCAGCAGTTTAGACATTAATGGCTGTGTTGAGTTATTTTGAGGGGACAGCAAATTTACACTGTTATACAAGCTGTACACTCACTACTTTACATTGTAGTAAAGTATCATTTCTTCAGTGTTGTCACATGAAAAGATATCTTAAAATATTTACAAAAATGTGAGTGGTGTACTCACTTTTGTGAGATACTGTGTATATATACATATATATATATATATATATATATATATATATATATATATACACACATCTGCATTTATATATTCTCCATTTAGGGGGGTTTTATTGGCAGGATTAATGGTCTCACTATGTACTTCAGCTGAATGGGCTGGGATCACTCGTGGAGGTGTTGCAATACTTCATTGATTTATTTAACCTGTCAATTTGTGGTCATAAGAGGGTACCTGCACTTAGGGTAATCAGTAATGAGTAAGCACAGAAATGTGAAACGCATCTACTGATCATTGGTGGGCTATGTGCATGTCATCGTGTAACTTTTAATGTATATCTAATAAAGGAATTGCTTTTATCCTTGGATGTGTGACATACTCTCCTTCCTTCAATGTATTCAGTTGACTGCAGACCAAGCAGGCACCCAGGTTTGCCTTGATGGCTCTGGATCTCGCAGGCTGCCTCTTGAGCGGTGTGTATCCAATACAGTGAAAGTTAACTTTTACTGTACCCCACGCTGTCTATGATGTCTTTTGCATGAAGGATCAATAAAGGTGAAGTGTTGCAGTAAATTCCGGATTTTTTTTGATTATACTAAAAACAGTGTTTGCCAACACCCACCCCACAGTCTCCAGTAACAACCTTCCCATGCCAGATTTTTCCTGGAGCAGGAGAAAAAAATATCCCTAGACCCCTGCACTTTTTTTTTTAACCACTTCAGCAAACTCTGTCGAGAGACTATTGCCGCGTACACACGAGCGGAATGTCCGACAGAAAAAGTCAGACGGAAGCTTTTCATCATATATTCTGATTGTCTGTGTGCCTCATCGGCCTTTTTTTTCCCAAAAATTCTGACGGACCTAGAGATAGAACATTAAATATTTCCAACGGAACCAATTTCTATAGGGAAAACCGCTTGTCTGTATGCGGACCAAAAAACGACGAATGCTCTGAAGCAACTACGAGACGGAAGCTATTGGCTACAGGCTACTGAACTTCCTTTTTCTAGTCCTGTCGTACATGCTGTACGTCACCCCATTCTTGACGATCGGACTTTGATGTGTGATCGTGTGTACGCAAGACAGTTTCAGTGGAAATCCATCAGAACTCTGTCGGAAAAACCTTCAGAGTTTATTCCGACGGGAAAACCGGTCGTGTGTACGCGGCATTATTCAACTTTAAGTTCATTTACTGTCTCCTTCTTGGTTTCACATCATTGTGGTATTTTCCCCGGACTTTATTTATTATTCGGTTTCTTCTATTATCAAATTTTTCCAAAGTTTAGTATTAAAATCTTAATCACTAGCATTGCCCTCTATATCTGTTTTATGACAATTCTATTCTTTCCCTACCCGTATTCGTCCATCATCCCACCCACTTCTCTCCCTCCCTCCCGCCCCCATCCCCCACCCCGTTTGGTTTGTTTTTGGCCCTCTTTCTTATTTCTGGGCCTGCTCAGGCCCTGCCGCCCTCCATCATCTTTTCTAAATATTTCTCCGAAGTTTTAAAAATTCTCCATCTTCCCCAAATACTGTTGTATTTTCCTGATTGCCCTTTTTCTCTGCTGCATGAGTATTCCATTCTACTGTAGTATTCTATTCGCTCGAACCATTCCCTTACGTCTGGTTTTTCTATGCTTAACCACTTCTTTGGAATGAGTCCTTTTGCAGCATACAACAATATTGGAGTTAATGTTTTTCCATACTGCTAATTTGAAACTTGAATCATGAAATAAACACGTCTGCAGGCTGTTGATTATCTTTTCTCCGGTTATCTCTTCTATATATTCCAGGATTTCTTGCCAATACTCCTTAATTTTTGGACATTCCCACCAGATGTGTGTTATTGTGGCCCTCTGTTTACATTCCCTCCAGCACTGTGGAGATTTGTCCGGTTGGTATTTGTGAATTTTATCCGGTGTCAAATACCTTCTTACCAAGCTTATAGTTAATTTCTATTGTGTTTATATCTGTTGCGTAATTATATACTGTTCCTTTCATTCTCTCAACTTGCTGATCCTCTAGTTTCATACCTATTTCTTTCTCCCATTTCCCTATATAGGGAGGCATCTCTTGTCCTTCCGATTCTGTCAGTATTCCATACACTTTAGATATACCATGTTTCAATGGAGTTTGTATACAACAGAGTTTTTTTTCCAATGGATTTAAGTTCTTTCCATCTCTGATTGGTTGAGGTAATGTATTTACCAAGTGTTTTAATTGAAAGTATTCCCATTCACTTATCTTCCACCCATTTGTTTCCTTTAGTTCCGGTAGTGGTCTCATCTTCTCATGTGTAGTGATTTGTGCATTCCCCATTCTAACACCAAAAGTTGTTCCCTTCCCTGGGCTAAAAAAAATTGTTCCAGTGAGTGCAATTAATGGTGAATTATATACCCATTTTTTTGTTGATATAATGCATCCCAGGTTTTCTTTCAAAGTATTTTATTGATTTTCCAATAGTACAAAAGTAGGAACAAAACCAAACAAAATAATACCGTATTACAAAATTACAACGCCAGTCACCGGGGTAATGGTCAGGTGCTACAGAAGAAAGGCAAAATGCGTATAAGCTACTAATAGATGGAATGGCTTCTAAAGGCCCTTCCCAAACAACCCACATTACAATAATCATCAAGCCTGGAAATTAGACTGGGAGAGGGCTCGTAGAGAATCCGCCAGCACCCCGAAAGGGATCATGCTGTGCACGGCCAATTCCCCCCGAGCCCATAGGCCCAAGACATCAACAGACCAGACTGTGCCCTGAGGAGAAGTTTAGGGTTGACAACACCTGATGCTCTAGCCCCTAAAGGGGCTCCCTCCCAGAGTATGCAAAAAATTTCCAAGTGTCTGAGAGTTGCACCTTGTGAAGGAGAACTCATAGGAGGTGGGGTGTGATGGTAGGAGAGGGGGAAAAAAGAGGGGAAGGAAGAGAAAGGAAAAGAGAGAAGAGCCTGTCGACGAGCGGTGACCTCCTGTACCCTGGCAACCCCAGAAGCTCTAAGGTTGGACCCCGGAATAAGGAATATGCCTAAATAGCAAGCCCATGGTTCCCAGGTGGCCTCAAATTTGGATTTAGTGTCGAGGAGAATGCTTGAGAGTTTCTCCTGGGACATGATCCAGGAGATTTTTCGTACGGCCGCTTTAAAGGAGACCTTGGGTTGTTTCAATGCTCTGGCAATAGTTAACCTGGCCCCCAAGAGTATAAAGTGTATTAATTTTCGCGTGTGTTTGGGGGTGTTAGGTAGATTATCATTAAGCAGAGCTAAGGCCGGAGTTTTTGGAATCGGGGTCTCTGTTATTTTACGGATCAGGGTGAATATCTTGTTCCAAAAGGGTCTGAGTCTAGGACATTCCCACCAAACGTGGACTAGGGTGCCATTGAGAAGACATCCCCGAAAGCACTTGGGGTCTGCCGAGGGAAACATTTTGAATAGTCTCATCGGGGTAAGGTACCACCTGGTGATGACCTTCAGGCTAGATTCTATGAGGGATATATTCCGGATACCTTTGAAAGATCTATTGAAGGAGGACCTCCATCTCTCCAAATTCCACGAGAGAGATAAATCTTTTTCCCATTCCATCATGTACGAGGTCTTTTCAGATTGGTGGGACAGAGCCTGATAGATAATGATGAGTCCGCCCCTCTGTTCCATAGGCTGACCACACCATAATTCGTATGGGGTGAATTTTGGAGGGGAGGGTTTCCCTGCCCAGATGTGATGCAGGAAGTGTCTCAATTGGTGGAATCTAAAGCACTCCGAATTTGGGATCTCTAGTTGTTTAACACAGAAATCAATAGAGATAGGGCCTCTGGCAGTGAAAAAGTGTCCGATTCGATACAACCCCTTGTCCAGCCACCATTTAAAGGCTTTAATGTGTAGGCCCGGAGTAAAGTCAGGGTTATTGAAAATATGGGCAAGGGGACGGATGCTCAATGTTAAGGAGGGGTTAGATCTCATGTTGTCCCAGATTCTGAATGATTGGGAAAGAGTTGGAGACAGGATTGGAGGGCGGCATCGAGGGGGGGTCCAGAGTAAGAAATCGAGGGTGAATGAGGGAACCGCTTGCCTTTCTATTTGGACCCAGTCTGGCTTTTCAGCCTTGGAATAGACTGAGGAGAGTTGAGCTAGTCTGGCGGCTTGGTAGTACCAAAATAACTGGGGTAATCCAAGGCCTCCCTGCATTCTGGAGAGAAACAGGGTTCTTTGTTGTAGTCTATGTCCCTTCCCTGCCCATATGAATTTAATGACTTTCCTTTGGAGAGCAGATAAATGGTCCTTTCTGATATTTATTGGGAGAGCCCTGAAGAGATAGAGGAGTCTTGGCAGTAACGTCATTTTTACAGCGTGAATTCTGCCTAATCAGGAAATCTCCCCCCTTGCCCAAGTCCCCAGATCTGACTCTAGTTTACGATATGTGGGAGGGAAGTTAGCTGGGTACAGTTGTTCTGTTCTTGCTGTGAGTTTAATACCAAAGTAGTCAATAGCGTGGTCATCCCACTTAAAGTCAAAGGAGTTTCAGAGTGAGTCTACTACTTCTTTTTTGAGTGATATGTTAAGGGCGTATGACTTAGTGTAGTTGACCTGCAACCCTAAGATCGCTGAGAACTCTTTCAGGAGTTTGAGGAGATTCGGGAGGGAGGTGGTCGGGATGTGATAAAAAGTAACATGTCGTCCGCAAAGAGGCCGCATTTGTGGACTTGATTCCTACAAGACACAGCTCGTATTGCAATTACCAGAGTTTCAATGGTTATAGGGGGGATAGAGGACACCCCTGTCTGGTGCCTCTGGCTATATTCAGGGGGATAGAGTGCTGGCCTTGCAAGCGGATTACCGCCTTCGGAGTTGAGTAAAGGGATCTGAGAACTCCTAAAAATCGGGTCCCAAATCCCCAGCTCTCTAAAAAAGAAAATAAATAGGGCCATTCTATCGAATCAAAGGCCTTATGAAGGTCCAGTGATAGGAGCATTCCTTCTTGCCTAGAGCCCCCAGCCCAATTAGATTGAAGTAGAGATACGATGTCCTCCGCTCTCCGGGTTTGGTCCGGTCCCTGCCTACCTGGGATAAAGCCCACTTGGTCCTTGTGAATATAACCATTAATAAAGGAGGCTAGACGATTGGCTAGTATTTTCGTTAGGATTTTCAGGTCGTTATTAATTAAAGATATGGGGCGATAGTTCTCTACTTCTTCGTGGTTTTTGTTGGGTTTGGGAATTACGGAATTGAAAGCAGTGTTGAGGTGGGGGTCGAGAGGGGAACCTGATCTTGTGGCATTAAAAAATTTAGACATATATGGGGCTAAAATTTCTCCGAAGGTCTTGTAATAAGGGACTGATAAGCCATCAGGGCCGGGGGCTGATCCAGGTTTGAGACCTTTAATAACCTCCCTTATTTCCTCTACCGTGAATGGTTCCTCCATAATCTCTTTATGCTCTTGGGAAATAGAGGGTAATTGTATGTTCTGTAGGAAAGAGTTGGTTGCGGAGCTGCTACTTTTGTGATTTGAGCTATAAAGCTTGGAATAGAATTCGTGAAAGGCGGACATAATCTTGTTTGGATTGGCAGTAGGGGGCTGTCCTGCAATACGCAGTTTAGGAAAAGAGCGAGAGAGGAACTTGGGGGTGAGTTTGGCTGCTAACATCGAGCCTATTTGGTCTTTTTGATAATAATATTTGGCCCCGCTCCACTGGATGTGTTTCTCCGCTTTGGCTGTTAAAGCTAGGTTTAGTTCGAGCCTAGTCGCGTCTAGTTTATTTGTTAGGGCTTTCGAGGGTTGTTTCTCGTGTTCCGCCTTTAAGGCTATAAAGGTTGCTTCTAGTTTTTGGATGTCCAAAATACATTCTTTCTTGACCTGAGATGCTAAGCGGATGATCTCTCCCCTAATAGTAGCCTTGTGGGCTGCCCAAAGGGTCTCCGGGGAAATATTGTCGACATTATTCATAGTAAAGTATTCTTTAATGGCTTCCGCCAATACTTTGGTATGAATTGGGTCGCTCAAAAGTGATTCATTGAGGCGCCAGAATGAGCCCCTTTTCCCTGGCGATGCGTTTTGCAGAGAGAGGATGATTAACGAGTGGTCCGACCATGCAGTGTCCCGGATAGAAGCTTTAATAGTCAGAGGGACAAGGTGTGATGGGATAAGTAGGTGATCGATCCTGGCATAAGATCGATGGGGGGCAGAGTAGTGTGTATAGTCTCTTCCCTTCGGGTTCAATTCCCTCCAGATATCTACTAGTCCATTGGAGTGTAAGATTTTCGCTATTCTACAACTGTTTCGTTGGGCGTGTAAGCTGTTCTTTAGGGGGCTTCGTTTTATCGAGACCCTGGTCAAAAGCCACATTAGAGTCTCCCCCCCAAATAACATTACCCTCCAGGAGGGGGCTAAGCGTTGCAAATAGGCTCTGGAAGAACATGGTTTGACCCTTCTTGGGGGCGTAGTAGGAGATTAGAGAGTACAGTACACCTTCCAGCATGCCCTTTACAAGAATGAATCTGCCCTCTGGGTCCCTATAATCAGAGATGTGGGAGAACTTGCAGTTTTTGGAGAATAGAATAGCAACCCCTTTCGTCTTGTTTGGAGCGTTAGACATGAAAAAGGTTGGGAAATGGGCGTGGAGGAACTTGGGGCTGTATCGAATCGGAAAGTGCCTTTCTTGAATCATCACAACGTCTAGCTTGAGAGATTTGTAGTGTTCAAATGCCACTCTCCTCTTCCTAGGGGAGTTCAGGCCCTGGACATTATGAGATGCCACCCTGAGGTCAACTCCCTTTACCGTATTAACAGCCATAGGAACAGAGGGGGGGAGGATCGCCATGTAGGCAGCCACTTACCCTTCGCCGACTTCTCCCTTAGGGAAATGGAGGAATGTGGATGAGGCCACCGATGATCGAGTTGAACCAGGAAAGGGTCATCTCCCGAAGACAGGCATAACAGTGCAAGAAAAGAGAAAAGGAGGAATAGCAGGGGGGTTAAGTAAAAAAGAGCAAAAAAATATCCACAAAGACAAAGACATGGGTCCTTAAACCAGACCCGTGGAGAGTGGCGGGGGAAACTCCGCCACCTCCAAATCTTAGGCGCTGGTCCTCTGCAGAGGAAGACCCACGACCCATGCCGAAGAAACGCAATCGGTTTCCAAGGAATGGGTGGAGGCGCAAGGGGTCCATCCCGGGCCCGTGTAATATATTGAGATAAAACATAAATTATGCACACTTAAACAATTAACATCTTGGGAGTGATCCGCCAAATTAAATAAACAAAACAAGCAGAGGAAGCGAGTGTGAACCTGTGTAGCATTAGATAGGCTACCCCTTATAGGCTTGCCCGTGGCCTGTCCGCCTCCCCCCCACCTAACATCGGGGAGAAACTGGAAAGGCCAGGGGCTGAGGGCACATAGGGCCCTGAGCCTCCAGGTCTAGATAAAACAAATCAAAAAAAAAAAAAGGGAATTGAGGGGGAAGTCGGTTGCTTGAAGGAGAGAAAGTCAAACCTCCAAGGTAAATTTGGATCCATCTGGGCCTAGCGTCCAGAAGTCGACCCGGAGGGGGAGAGCCCTCGCATCCCGGAGTCAACAGAGCTAATTAAGTGGAGACCCCCAACTAGAGGGGGGATAGTTTCAGTTACTTCCTCTTTGAAGGTTGGTAAGGTACTTTGGATAGAGGCGCTAAATGTCAGCATAGCTAAGGGGGCCAATGAACTTTAGTGAAGTGGGGATCACAATGAACCAGAAACTAGGTTTGGAGCCATGCTCCATCAACAGAGGGGAATCTTGTCCCAACGGGAAAAATCCGAAAGCGAGAAGTGGAGTGTGTTGTTCAGAACGGCTGCTTAAGGAAGTCTTCCGTCTTTGCTTTTCTTGGAGGGACCCTTGCTCCACAGAGGGGAGACTGGACTTGCAGGAGGGGGACGTTTGGATGACCCAGAGGATGACGTGGAGAAGTCCATGGGTGCCTCTTGCGAAATTAATTTCAGTGATAACAGCAGCCTCTCGCCCTCAAGGAAGTTGGAGAAGGAATGCGGTATTCTGTGGATTGAGAACTTCACTGCAAAGGGGAATGACCAACGGTACTTAATGTCCCTTTGTGATAGGACTGAAAGGAGAGGTTTAAGGGATCTTCTTCTTTGAATGGTGGATGGGGACAAATCCGCAAATATTTGCAGCTGGTGCCCCTGGTGCTGAAGGCTTGGTTTCAGGCGAGATTGGCGCATGACCTCTTCCTTGATGGCAAAATAGTGCGGCTTCACAATGATGTCCCTAGGGGTCCCGTCCTTCCTGGGGGGTCCCAGAGCTCTGTGCGCTCTGTCCAGTTCTAGCCGTTGTGACGGGACATTTGGAATGAGGTCGGAGATGATGTTCCCTACGGTGAGGGGGATGTCTGTGTAGGATTCGGGCAGTCCTCTGATACGGAAGTTGTACCTCCTGGACCTTTTTTCAAGGTCGTCGATCCTGGAAAGGGCCATGTCAAGTTGCTCCTGGAGGGTTTGAATGTGAGCTGCATTTTGATCGGTCGTGGCGACATTGCATTCTATCTTGTCCTCCATAGCCTCTATTCTGGAACCCAAATTATTGAGGTCAGATTTTATAGAGTTAGTGATTTGGGTGGCTGTATTGGCGAGGCCTCTTTCTAGCAGAGAAGAGAATTTGGCAAACAAGTCCTCCTGCAGTGAGGTGATGTCCCTGATGGTAAAGCCCGGGTTCCCATAAGTAGTGATGAGAGGTAATGTGGTCCCATATGGAGAGGGGGCTTGTTCCTCCATGTGCCCACCTAGTAAGAGCTCCATGTGGGCTGGGGAGAGGGACGGGGATCCCTAGAGGCTAAGAGGGGTTGCCTGGGGCTTGAAAGAGATGCCCTGGGCCGTCTGGGCATAGGTCAGAGTGGCAGGGGTTAGTACTGGCCTGTTCTCTGGCTTCCTGGCCTGCATGGCCGCATGAGGTGTGTGTGCTTCGTTGCTGGCGGCCATCTTGGTACACCCATCTTCTGCGGCCGTATCAAATTGCGGACCAAGATCGCATCTGGCAGCAGGACCGGACATCCCGGAATGTGCCCGAGAGGTAGCCTGAGCTGGGGGGGTTGGTGAAAATCCTCCCCGTGCTGTGTGGCGCTTTCTGTGCCGCTCGATGGGCCGGGGTGGAGCGGAGCTCGCGGCTTCAGCAGCCATTACAGAGCCCCCCGCATGGGCACTTCCCCCATCCCAGGTTTTAAATACATTTATAGTCAAGTTGTGTGCCTCCAAATCTAATGTTCTGTGCTTACGTGGTACCCAAATGTTTTTGTGCAGTGTTGTTCTGCTTAACGTATTTTCAATCCTAATCAACTTTTTTCACTTTTTTCATTAACCCATTCTACCATTCGTGAAATAATTACTGACTTATAGTATCTATTTATATCTAGTGCTGTTAAACCTCCGTGTTTTTTTTTCCTGGTGATTAGTGCAAATTTTACTCTTTTTATTTTGCCAAATATATTTTATCATCATTGTTTTTATTATTCTGAAAAAACTCTGTGGTATAGCTATTGGTAGCATTTGGAATTTTTATATTATTTTTGGGAGGATCACCATTTTAAACATATTTATCCTTC
Source organism: Lithobates clamitans (assembly GCA_037952925.1). Taxonomy (NCBI): domain Eukaryota; kingdom Metazoa; phylum Chordata; class Amphibia; order Anura; family Ranidae; genus Lithobates; species Lithobates clamitans. The sequence continues at coordinate 3,590,087 of JBBGZY010000691.1, read as the reverse complement.
CCATCCATGATAGGGTAATGCTTCACAAATTTGCGTTTCATCCATGCACAGGTACCATGCTAATCTTCTCTGTATTGTTCCAATTTTAGTAAGCAAGCACCCTAGACCCTTGCACTTATGCTAGCTTGGCACTTCAATAACTTTCATACCAGCTGGTGAATAGGGATGAGCTTCATGTTCGAGTCGAACGCATGTTCGACCCGAATATCGTGTGTTCGGTCGTTCGCCGAATTACGAACGTTATGGGCTGTTCGCGCCAAATTCGAGTGGCGCGTCATGGCCCATAATTCACTGTGGCATCGCAGTGCATTGCTGGCTGATGATTGGCCAAGTATGCACTATGACTCGCATGCTTGGCCAATCACAGCGCCGTGTGTACAGAGAGCTGCAATTGGCCAAAGCTGGGGAGGCTTTGGCCAATTATGGCTCAGGGGGTTTAGTACACGCCCCACACTATATAAGGCCACCTGCATGTTGGCCCTGTGTAGTGTGTTGCGGTGGAGAGAGAGAGATAGACAGAGAGACAGTTTCATTTGATTTAAGTTAGATAGAGTAGGCAGGTCGAATCAGTTAGCTGCACTTTGAGTGTATTGTGCAAATATATGCATCCCAGGTGTTGTGTATATATATATTCTATTCCTAATATACTGACAGGCAGGCAGGTGTTTTTACAGTATGTCCAATTAGTGTACTGTGTAACCCTGCACAGTTGCACCTACAGTATAGCTACCTGAAGCCAGGTGCTTGTGTGCTTCATCTGATACTATTAATAGCACAGGCAGGCTCTTGAAGTATTTCAAGTTAGTGTACTGTGTAACCCTGCACAGTTGCACCTACAGTATAGCTACCTGAAGCCAGGTGCTTGTGTGCTTCTTTTGATACTATTAATAGCACAGGCAGGCTCTTGAAGTATTTCCATTTAGTGTACTGTGTACCCTGCACAGTTGCACCTACAGTATAGCTACCTGAAGCCAGGTGCTTGTGTGCTTCTTCTGATACTATTAATAGCACAGGCAGGCTCTTGAACTATTTCCAGTTAGTGTACTGTGTAACCCTGCACAGTTGCACCTACAGTATAGCTATTTGAAGACAAGTGCAGGTGTTCTCATACTAATAATACTACAGGCAGGCAGTTGATTCTGCTAGCTGCAGGATAATCGGTATATATATACATCCCAGTTTTGTGCAGCTACATCTCACTGCAGGCCAATAGTATGTCTGGAAGGCCAACAAGGAGAGGCAGACAGTCACAAGCCAATAAAAGAGGGCAAGCAGGCCCTGTGTCTAGAGGCAACAGTGCTGGTCATGGACACGGTGCATTCTCATCAGCACGTGGCCGTGGGACTCGCTTGGCCTTTTTTCGGCAGCTGGCCGTGTTGAGCCGCAACATGCGGAAGACTTGGTCGAGTGGATGACCAAGCCGTCCTCATCCTCCTCATCCTCTCTCACCCAGGCTCAGGGTACTTTGGCAAAGCAGCTGCCAACGCGGCCTCTTCCCTCAGCTCAGTGGCATCAGTTACTCCTTCCCTAGTCCCACCATGTCCTCCTGAGGAGTCCCCCGAACTGTTTGACCACAGTGTTGGATACATGCTCCAGGAGAGGAGAGGAATGAAGGTGTAGAATTAGGTGTGTCACAGCCAAGTACTTGCGGGCAATCTGCTATCGGTACACCGACGTCAGATTGTACCAGGCAAATTTCCCTGCCCCAGCTACTGCACCACAGAAAGAAGTTCGCTCCCAGCCATCCACATGCTCAGCGGTTGAATGCTAGCTTGGCAAAATAGCTTCAACTGCTATCTTTTCAGTTGGTAGACTCTGCCCCCTTCCGTGAGTTTGTGGAATGTGCGGTTCCTCAGTGGCAGGTTCCCAAACGGCACTTTTTCTCACGGAAGGCGATTCTGGCTCTCTACCAGCATGTGGTAGGCAATGTCTTGGCCTCGCTGGACAGGGGGGTCAGTGGTAGGGTGCATATTACCGCTGACTCATGGTCCAGCAGGCATGGACAGGGACGTTACCTAAGTTTCTCGGCGCATTGGGTGACTCTGCTGGCAGCTGAGAAGGATGCAGGACAAGGTGCAGTAGTGTTGGAGGTTGTTCCGCCACCATGCCTCCAAAATGCTACTACTGGTCATTCTGACACACCTCTCTCCTCCACCCCCTCCTCCTCTTCTTCCTCCATGGCCTCTTCCTGTGCTTTGTCCTCGGAACCAGCGGTGCTCCATAGGCGTTCAAGGGGCTACGCAAGTACACAGGCCAAAAGATGCCATGCGGTGCTTGAGCTGGTGTGCTTGGGGGACAGGAGCCACACTGGGGCAGAGATTCTGTCAGCTCTGCAGGGGCATGTTCAGAGGTGGTTGACACCACGCCAGCTTAAGCTAGGAATGGTGGTTTGCGACAATGGCACCAACCTCCTCTCAGCCCTCTGACAGGGACAACTGACCCATGTGCCCTGTTTGGCTCACGTCCTTAACTTGGTGGTGCAGCGGTTCTTGGGCAGGTACCCGGGCTTACAGAATGTCCTGAGGCAGGCCAGGAAAGTCTGTGTGCATTTCTGCTGGACATATAATGCCAGTGCTCGGCTGGCTGACCTCCAAAAGGAATTTAACCTGCCCAAGAAACGCCTAATCTGTGACATGCCCACCAGGTGGAACTCAACGTTGGCCATGCTGCAGTGGCTGCACACACAGCAGAGGGCCATCAATGAGTACCTGTGCAACTATGGCACCAGGACAGGGTCAGGGGAGCTTGTTTTTTTTCCCCACGCCTGTGGGCCATGATCAAGGATGCATGCAGTGTCCTGTCACCATTTGAGGAGGCCACGAGGATGGTGAGCAGAGACAGTGCATGCATCAGTGACACTGTCCCCCTTGTCCACCTGTTGGAGCACACGCTGCGTGGAATGATGGACAGGGCACTTGAGGAAGAACAGAGGCAGGAAGAGGAGGACTTCCTTAGCTCTTAAGGCCCCCTTTATGCAGACAGTGTTCCTGCTTGCCCGCCGATCACACAGGAAGAGGACGAGGAGGATTGTGTCAGCATGGAGTTGGAGCCTGGCACTCAGCATCAGCAGCAGTCTTTAGGGGATCATTTACAGTCCCAAGAAACCCATGGACTTGTACATGGCTGGGAGGAGGTGGCTGCGGATCATGTCGTCCTTAGTGACCCAGAGGACTCCAGGCCTGAATGCCTCAGCAAACCTACACTGCATGGCCTCCCTGATCCTGCAAAGCCTGCTGAAGGATCCTCATGTTCGTGGTATCAAGGAGAGGGATCGTTACTGGCTGGCAACCCTCCTTGGTCCACGTTACAAAGGTAAGGTTGCGGACCTTATCTTGCCATCGCAGAGGGAGCAGAGGATGAAACATCTTTGGGAGGCCTTGCAGAAAGGTCTGTGCAACGTGTTCCCAGAGACTGGGAGGTTACAAACTCCTGTTCCTGGACAACGTGTTGCTGAGGCTTTGGTCAGTCAAAGAAGAAGCACTGGAGAAGGTGGCCATCTGACCGATGCGTTCAGACAATTTTTTAGTCCGCAGCCCCAAGGTATGCTCGGTTCCAGCAACCATCGCCAGCGTCTGTTTTACATGGTGCAGGAATACCTAGGGGCAAGATGTGACTTGGACACCTTTCCCACCGAAAATCCTCTGGGTTACTGGGTCTTGAGGATGGATCACTGGCCAGAGCTTGCACAGTATGCAATTGAGCTACCAGCCTGTCCTGCATCCAGCGTTCTTTCGGAACGCACATTCAGTTCTGCTGGAGGCTTTGTAACCGATCACAGGGTGCACCTGTCCACCGACTCGGTCGATCGGCTGACCTTCATAAAAATGTATCAGTCTTGGATCACCACCAGATACCAAGCACCTGATGCTGATGTAACCGAATATTTTTTTTTTAAATGTCAGATTCCTTCAAGACTCCCTATGCTGATGCTGAGTGACTATCCTGTTATGCTGAGTGATAATCCTCTTCCTCCTCAATGAACATGCTGATAGCTTGTAAGAATATTTTTGGTTCTGGGCGCCGCCAACCAGTGGCTAAGGCCCAATTTTTCAGCCCCTGTCTAACAGGGGTGCGTAATTACAATTTTTGATGCACTACTTTACAGCAGGGCTCGTTCCTGCGCTCCAACTAGAGTATCTGTGAGTGGTTGCAGTGTTGTGGCACCAGCACCAGTGTCTAAGGCCCAATTTTTCAGCCCCTGTTTAACAGGGGCGTGTAATTACAATTTTTGATGCAATATTTTGCAGGAGGGCTCATTCCTGCGCTCCAACTAGAGTATCTGTGAGGGGTTGCAGTGTTGTGGACCAGTGCCTAGGGCCCAATTTTTCTGCCCCTGTTCAACAGGGACATGTAATTACAATTCTTGATCTAATATTTCACAGCAGGGCCCGTTTCTGCACCCACCAAGAGTAACTGTGAGGACTTAATATCACAGTATTCCAAAATAAATAAATGAAATAGTGGCGCTAATATAAAAACTTAAATGTATCCTAAATGATAATAATTAAATGTGAATAAGCCACATAAGCAAAAAAATCAACATGAAATCAAAATATTACCATTAAAGTGATTGTATGACACAAATAAATTAAATCAATTAAAGTCCAATATAATCAAAAGGTGAATGATTAAATTCTGTGAGATAAACGCAAAAGTCCAGACTCAAAAACTCAAAGTTCAGGCTGTGAGCAGTAAATGAAGAGAACCACAGTGCTATTGAAGTGGTAAATGTGCAATAAATCTTCAACCGCTATGCATCTACGCCTTCACCACACCGGTAGTGATTGTGATTCCCCCTAGTGAAGCCACACTCACCAAATATATATGCCTTGCATTCTCATGCGCGGCACACAGGCTTTGTGTAGGACCCCCCAAGGGGTGACACGAGCTGGAGCACGTTGGATCAAAGACAAAAGGACCTCCTTAACCGGCTAGGCTTTTCATCAGGTGATGTAATAATATCATGTAAAAGAGAAAAAGCCTCCAATAGCGTAATATAGCTTAAACTCATTTATTGGATAAAAGTAAAAACCCTTTTCATTACACTCACATTTGAAAAGAAAAGTAAACGCATGAACAGAACATTCCGTACAATGGATGATAGCAGTGTACTGATGGTCACGGCGGACCCGGAATGCTGATAATGGTTTCTCACCCCTCTCCTCGGTGGATCCTCAGCGCTACGAGGTGATCTCAGCTGACCAAGTACAAAGCCCAGGTCCTCTCCACTGATGCTTTATCACTAATCCTTGTTTCACTAAAAACCCCAAATTGTCAAAAAACTTTTGTCATTGGGACAGAAAGTGAGGTGAAATCTTCTGAAGAAGAGCACAGACAGCAAAACAAATGTTACAGGGGTGATAATCCTTCCCTATGTTTTCCAAAAAGCTTAAAATAGATTTTTTTGGCTGGAGCTACACTTTAAAAATGTACCAGTTCAAAATTACAAACAGATTCTACTTAACAACAAACCTACAGTCCCTGTCTTGTTTGCACCGCCTGTATACTGCTGTTCAGAGTATATAGGGTCTGGGGGCCCTATGCCTTTTCTTTTTTTAATTTGGGTGCGGGTTCCCCTTAATATCCATACAAGACCCAAAGGGCCTGGTAATGGACTGGGGGGTGGGGGGGTACCCATGCCATTTGTCTCACTGATTTTAATCCATATTGCCGGGACCCGACATTACATTAAAGCCGCAAGCAGTTTTAAATGACTTTTTTTCACTTTAAGCATCATTAAAATCACTGCTCCCGAAAAAAATGGCCGTTTTTAAAACTTTTTTTTGCATTGATACATGTCCCCTGGGACAGGACCCGGTTCCCCAAACCCTTTTTAGGACAATTCCATGCAAATTAGCCTTTAAAATTAGCACTTTTGATTTAAAACGTTCGAGTCCCATGGACTTCAAGGGGGTTCTAACGTTCGTGCAAAGTTTTGGTCCGTTTGCAAGTTCTGGTGCGAACTGAACTGGGGGGTGTTCGGCCCATCTCTACTGGTGAAACACAACCCCCTTACTTTAGTTCATGACCAGGGCATTACACACATTAACATGTTTGCCACCTGCCATCACTACATTTTTATGTCTTTTTTTTTAATTAAACATTAATATAGCTTTACAATTCTTTTTCCATTTTCTTTTTTTTTGTTTTTTCTTTTTAATGCTGTCCCTGCCCTGGTCAAGCAAACACAGGTAGGGATGGCAAAGCTATAACCACAATTGTTACAATGTTAATTCCAGTGGGCTACTGATTGTCAAGAATGAACCACTGGTTGGAGGTGGGCCAAGATGCACTGGAGGTACTATCCTGTCCTACTGCATATGTCATGTCGGAGAGGGACTTCAGTACAGTGAGCGGGATATGTGATTGAGATGCTGACTTTTAATAAAGCAAATCAGACCTGGATAACAAAGAACTACCAAACAACCACATATAACTAAGGAATATATGAGGATATATGAGAGTATGGCAGGGTGTTGTAGTGTGCCTGGTATGAGGGTGCACAGTGTTTTAGCATTTCATTTTTTTTTACAAGGGATGCAGTGAGGTTCTGTGAATAAATACAGCTCCTTTATGAAATGTCACCAATAACTGGCTGATGCTCTCTAATCACCCTGAACTAAAAATTTAAATCTTAAAAAAAGAAAAAGATCCCAATTGATAGAAAAAAGTTGCTAAGGTGTTGACAATATGAAGAACAGGGTAACATTCAGATGCCGTTGACAAATATTGTTCCTTAACCTGTTGTGGCCCACATAGCACATGTATGCAGCGGCAAAAGGTGGGCTTTAATGCCCACGTTTGGCATGTACAGTGTTTTTCAGCTGCAGGGACAGGAAGACTGGTTGCAATCGAGGGAAAGATGAATGCGGCCAAGTTCAGGGATATCCTGGACGAAAACCTTCTCCAGAGTGCTCAGGACCTCAGACTGGGCCGAAGGTTTACCTTCCAACAAGACAATGACCCTAAGCACACAGCTAAAATAAGGAAGGAGTGGCTTCACAACAACTCCGTGACTGTTCTTGAATGGCCCAGCCAGAGCCCTGACTTAACTCCAATTGAGCATCTCTGGAGAGACCTAAAAATGGCTGTCCACCAACGTTTACCATCCAACCTGACAGAACTGGAGAGGATCTGCAAGGAGGAATGGCAGAGGATCCCCAAATCCAGGTGTGAAAATTTGTTGCATTTTTCCCAAAAAGTCTTATGGCTGTATTAGATCAAAAGGGTGCTTCTACTAAATACTAAGCAAAGGGTCTGCATACTTAGGACCATGTGATATTTCAGTTTTTTCTTTTTTAATAAATCTGCAAAAATGTCAACAATTCTGTGTTTTTCTGTCAATATGGGGTGCTGTGTGTGCGTTAATGAGGAAAAAAAATGAACTTAAATGATTTTAGTAAATGGCTGCAATATAACAGAGTGAAAAATGTAAAGGGGGCTGAATACTTTCCATCCCCGCTGTATATGATGTCACTAGGCTTCCAATGTTTCTGTGCCGAGAGCGTGCTCACTGCATGCTCCCAGCACAGAGACCGAGCTGTCAAAGATATCTCTTATTCCCAACTAACAATCGCTAGCCAGCAGGACCAGCCCCCGATCATTTGACCACTGTGACAGCCAATCTCAGTGGTCACATGATCACTGATCCTTCTTCCTGCACCCCCCCCGTGCATACATACCCAATTAAAAGACTCCCAGGGCTGAGCGGGAAGGGGTTAAAAGAATTTTTGAGAGTACAGATCTGTGCATACAGACAGGCCCCATAGGAAAAAATACCCCAGCACAGCAATTCAAAGAATTCAAGCATGGTTTGTTAAAGTAGATGTAAACCCAACTACAAATATCTCATATAAGCTTTAACATGATTCATTTTTCATGAAAATAATATGTAGCGCTACCCCCCTGCAGAAGCCACTGGTGAATGTTGGTTATCTCCCACCCTGCTAAGCCAGGCACATGAATTTCTCAATCACTTCTGAGACAAGAAGCAGTCCTTGCAGCTTTGTTTTTTTTATTATGGGGAATTAACTTGGATGGGGAAGGGTTGTTATGGGATGCCCACCTGATCAGTAGAAACTCTTCAGGGACAAACTATATACATATGGTATATACACACTTCTCTTCTACTTCCAGCACAGACTTGCTTGTAGAACTTCAACTCCCTGGACCAGCTAGTATTGGCTGACTGAGTCAGCCCAGCAGGGGCAGTGTAGAGTTTGGTTGGAAGATGGAGATGGAGTGTTAGGCTGTCTGAGGCCTTTGAGAGTAGCCCCCTAGTCTGAGTAGGGGGGGTGAACTTAGGTCTGGACTCTTCCCCCCAGACTAGCGGGCTACTCTGAAAGGCCTCCGACAACCTAATATAAAGCCAATTTGTTGCGCTTAGTGTTAGTTAAGTTCATATACACACGAATACATCTAATACAATCCCAATAAGTGATAATATAAAGTGCTCGTGCTTGAATGGCATATCTATGTGCAAATGTGCTCAGACTGGGTGCCCCACATGGATGTGCACTCACTCCTAGATGTTGACCACCTATCTCTAGTATGGTCTCTTAAGCATGCGGGGATACCCCTGTAGTAGTCTGTTGACTGACGTCTCAGGCAGAGAGAAACCTCAAATAGATGGATGGAAATGACAAAGGAAAATCCTCATTGCACAATGCCATTACAAAAGAATTTATTGGTAAAAGACAATAAAAAAATTCCACTCACATTTAAAAGTGCCTATAGTCTTGACACTCGTGTTTAGCAGGTGATTCAATTGTTGGGTATTCGGCCCATTCATGTAAGACACAGCTCACGGCGTTCGGCTTGATTCCCGGGCATTTCATATGGGCGGAAGTGTGTTGTGGTAAAATCTCGACGCGTTTCGGCCAATCACAGAGCCATCATCAGGAAGTTCTAATGGCGCCATATTGGTTAAGGGCATTTATAACCTAACTTCGGATCTCAATACTTAATTATATTAAGCACCTGCTATCTACTTCGGGGGAGCGTACAATCTAAATTCTGTGACAAGATGACATCTACAGAGATCATACTAATAATATTAACTAGGTTAAAGTAAGAAATTAAAAAATTAAAGAGGAAAAGTAAACATGTAAAATTAATTTAAAAAATTAGGTGAGTGGTGAGGAGGCTCTCTGGTGGTCATAAGACAAATAGCATTTAAACTAGTAATGTTAATTTTAGAAGGGCCATCTAGTGGTACAATATAAATACATTATATATAACTACACTATAAATATTACAATACAATACAATATAAATTTACAGTTTAGTGTAAATAAGTGAAATTATTAATGTTTATATTAAATATATTTTAATAGAAAGCAGTGAATTTGAATTCATAGTGACAATTAAATTTAACGTGAACTTTATTAGTATTAAAATTAAAATTAAAAATAAATGATATAATACTGTGAAATGATGTGATAAATTTGAATTATGTGTTATTATGGTAAAACAATCATAATATACATCTCATTGGGAGTGTGAATTGTTAATTGGAAACCTTGTTCACATTTAGATAGTAGTAATTATCTAGAAGTTTTAGACAATTGTAGAATTATAAAAATTATACAAAATTAATTAATTCATTAGTAATTTGTAATGAAGCAGTTAAGATCTAATTCTACATTTAACCCTAATGGTGTTAAAATTTAGAGTTCAAAAATCCATTTTGTTTCATTGTGGGATATTTTTGGAATCATATTGGCACCCCTCCAGTGTCTGTTAATGGTGTAAATTGCATAAAAGGATAGTCCAGCTGGGTCTTCGTTCTGTGCCATCCTAAAATGGTTTGATACACAATAATTTGGGAATCCACTACGTATGTTTGTTATGTGTTCACTGACTAGTTTTTTTAACGTCCTGGAAGTCCTGCCCACTTACTGGTAGCCGCAGGTACATTCCAGGACGTAAGTTTGTCTAGTGCCACATGTTATGAATGGTTTAATGGGTTATTCTTTATTGGTTTGGTGGGAGGTGAAAGATGTTTTTTTTTTCCTGGGAGCCCTCCATGTGCTCCTACAGGGTCCACATCTTCCGCATCTATAAAAGCCTTCCAAGTTGAACATACCTGACCCAACCAACCTTCCAAGTTGGTTGGGTCAGGTATATTTCTTACTAATTTAGTTCTTAGACCTGGGGCCCTTCAATAAATGAATTTGGGTTTACTTGGTATTACTTTATTTAAAATGGGATCTTTTTGTAGAATCAGTATAAATATAAGCGTCTTTTGGGGGAAGCATCTGCAGGGGGCACATTTGCAACTGGGGTTCTTTCTCAAAGTGCGGCTATTTCTATAAGTAGGAGCACTTCTGACTCTGCACTCATCTGAAGATTTCTTCTCTGTCTCTTCACAGGTATGTTTGCAGCTGACTGCCATCCACCCAGAATTGAAAACTGAAAAGTGTTTGTTTTCCCTAGTCTAAATTGCTATTCTATGTTTGCAGCTGACTGCCATCCACCCAGAATTGAAAACTGAAAAGTGTTTGTTTTCCCTAATCTAAATTGCTATGGTATGTTTGCAGCTGACTGCCATCCACCCAGAATTGAAAACTGAAAAGTGTTTGTTTTCCCTAGTCTAAATTGCTATGGTTTGTACTAACTGAATCATCTCTACCCAAAAATTGAAACACTACTATCTGCTTTGCTTATGAGTTGCTGCTATGTTATTTTTGCTTAACAGTCTATAGACCTGTCCACATTACAATGCTTTATTATCTCCCTTGTCTTACCCAGAATTATGGCCTGTTAACTTTAGTGCCCTCTTGCTAGTCTGTTTCTGAAGTAAGAATTTTGCCCTGTTAACCAGCCAACCTTTATTACCTCTTGATTTCTAATTGAAATCCACCCACCACCCACCCCTTTTAGTATAAATATAAGCTTCTTTCGGGGGAAGCATCTGCAGGGAGCACATTTGCAACTGGGGCTCTTTCTCAAAGTGGGGCTATTTCTATAAGTGGGAGCACTGACTCTGCACTTCAGCGAATGCACAAAACAAATGAACACAAGAAAATACTTTGAAAAACACCAGACAGACATCAGGTGACCTTGTTTACCCCTTCAGCTCTTTCTCCTTGTAACATGCACTCTCTACCACTCCTTTTGACAGCTGTGTCCTCTATCCTTCAACTTTCTCTCCTTCACCCCTCTTCTACCCCCCACAGCATATATATATCACCCTCACTTCTGTCCTCTCCTTATTACTGCACCCACCAACTCCTGCTTATTCTAAATCCACACACACTAAAAATCTCTAAGACCCTGGGCCATGTCCCTTCATATAAATACCACTCCCATATTACCTCCCTCACTCACATGCTTCTCCTAACCTCTGGAGATATATCCCCAAACCCTGGGCCTCCATCATTTAACTGTACCCCATGCACCCATCACCCTGCACCCTCTGGTAGCAGCCGCAATCAACACAATTTAGTTCCCATTTCTATTCTTCCTAAGACTCCTTTTCTCTTGTGCCCTTTGGAACTCCGGCTCTGTCTGCAACAAACTCACCTCTAACTCATTTAACCTACTCGCCATTACCGAAACCTGGCTCCACGAATCCGACACTGCGTCTTCTGCTGCCCTATCCCATGGTGGTCTTCTCTGGACTCACTCCCCCAGATCCAGTGGACGTAAGGGAGGCGGTGTCGGAATCCTTCTAGCCCCACATAGCACCTTTCAGGTACTACACCCGCCTCCCTCTCTGTCACTTTCCTCTTTCGAAGCACACTGCATTCGTCTTTTCATTCCAGTTTCTCTAAGGATAGCTGTGATCTACAGGCCCCCTGGACCAATATCAACCATTCTTGATGACTTCTCTGCCTGGCTACCCTACTTTCTTTCTTCTGAAATCCCCACAATCATTCTCGGGGACTTCAACATCCCTATTAATACTAACACTCTTGCCACTTCCAAACTTCTCAGCCTAACATCCTCCTTTGACCTGAAGCAGTGGATACACGCTCCTACTCACTCCGAAGGCAATACCCTTGACCACATTTTCTCTCACTTTTGCACTCCATGCAACCTCTCTAACTATCCATTCCCTCTCTCTGATCACCACCTTATTCCACTCTCTCCCTCTCCTCCACCTTCTCTCCCTCCAACCGCCTAAAAGTTACCCGCAGAAACCTACGTCATCTCAACCCTTCTCTTCTCTACTCTGCTATCGACAACCTCTATGACAATATCTCACCCCTATCCTGCACCAACCTAGCCACTTCTGTCTACGACGCCTCACTTCTAGCTTTACAGGACTCACTGCCCCCTCCTCACTACACAAAGAATCAGGCCCCGACCCCTTCAACCTTGGCAAACAGATGATACTAGAAGTCTGAAAAAACAAAGTCGTGCTCACGAGCACCTGTGGCATAATACTAAATCTCAGAGAGAGTTCAACCAATATAAATCTGCCCTCCAAAAATACAATTCCAGCCTTCTCACTGCTAAGTAGACCTATTTTATCCCTCTCATTAGCAACTTATCATCCCGTCTTCGTCAACTCTTCTCTGCCTACAACTTCGTCCTCCACCGCCTCCACCCGCCAACTCATTTACATCCCAGGAGATCGCCAATCACTTCAAACAGAAGATTGATACAATTCGTGAGGAGATCTCTACTGTTCCAATACCCTCCACGCTTTACACTTCATGCCCACAGGCACAATCATTACTTCCCTCTTTCAACCCCACCACTATAGATGAGGTTGCTAAATTACTTGCTAATGCGCACCTTACCACCTGCCCTCTGGATCCTGTTCCCTCACAAATGCTACGTTCACCCTCTGGCTCTATGCTACACTCTCTAACCCACATCTTCAATATCTCCACTCTTCTGGCATCTTCCCCAACTCTCTAAAACATGCACTTGTCAGACTCATACTTAAAAAAGCCCTCACTGGATCCATCCAATCGTAACAACCTACGCCCCATCTCCTTGCTCCCCTTCTTATCCAAACTCCTTGAACGTCTGGTCTACAACCGACTGAGCGTCCACCTCGCTGACAATAGCCTTCTTGACCCCCTTCAGTCTGGATTTCGTCCTCAACACTCCACAGAAACTGCTCTCCTAAAACTAACAAACGATCTACTAATGGCCAAAACCAATCAACACTATTCTGTACTCCTACTCCTGGACCTCTCTGCTGCCTTTAATTTGGTTGACCACCCCCTCCTCCTCAAGAAACTCCAGGCCTTTGGTCTCAGTGACTGTACTCTTCGCTGGTTCTCTTCCTACTTATCCAACCGCACCTTTAGCGTTTCCTACAACTCTACTTCCTCTTCTCCTCTTCCTTTCTCAGTTGGGGTCCCCCAAGGTTCTGTTCTTGGACCTTTCCTATTTTCAATCTACACCTCCTCCCTTGGTCAGCTGATAGCCTCCCATGGCTTCCAATACCACCTCTATGCTGACGACACCCAAATCTATTTCTCTACCCCTCAGCTCACTCCCTCTGTCTCCTCACGTATCACTAATTTACTATCAGATATATCAGTCTGGATGTCACACCACTTCCTCAAACTCAATCTATTCAAAACCAAACTTATAATTTTTCCTCCCCCATATGCCCCTACTCCTGATCTCTCTATCAAAATCAATTGCACAACTATAAGCCTATCGCCTCATGCCAAGGTTCTAGGTGTAGTCCTGGACTCTGAACTCTCCTTTAAGCACCACGTCCAATCACTGTCCAAATCCTGCCGCCTCAACCTCCGCAACATCTCCAAAATACGCCCCTTTCTAAACAATGACACAACAAAGCTCTTAATTCACTCGCTGGTCATCTCTCGCCTCAACTACTGTAACTCCCTTCTCATTGGCTTACCTCTACATAGTCTATCATCTCTTCAATCCATCATGAATGCTGCTGCCAGACTCATTCACCTTACCAATCACTCTGTCTCTGCTACCCCTCTCTGTCAATCCCTCCACTGGCTTTCGCTCGGCCAAAGAATTAAAATTCAAAATACTAACAACTTTGTACAAAGCCATGCACAATTTAGCCACCAGCTACATCACTAGCCTAGTCTCTAAATACCAACCTGCTCGTTCTCTTCGTTCCTCTCAAGTCCTGCTCTCTAGCTCCCTCATCAACTCCTCCCATGCTGGCCTCCAGGACTTTTCCAAAGCCTCTCTAATCCAATGGAATTCCCTACCCCAATCTGTCCGCTTATCTCCTATTCTATTAGCTTTTAGACGATCCCTGAAAACCCTTCTCTTCAGAGAAGCCTACCCTACCCACACCTAACAACAACTGATTTTTCATTTTCTTCATCAGCTCACCCCCCACAGTTATTACTTTTTGTTTCCACTTGACCCTCCCTTCTAGATTGTAATCTAATGAGCAGGGCCCTCTGATCCCTCCTGTATTGATTTGTATTGTAAGTGTACTGTCTGCCCTCATGTTGTAAAGCGTTGCATTAACTGTTGGCGCTATATAAATCCTGTATAATAATAATAGAATAGGCCAGTATTTTGTAATACTTTGTTCCAAAAACTTGAATTGTTTATTAAAGCCTGTGATGAAGTTGACATCATAGTCCTTTACTTCTTTCTTTTTTGTTGTTAAGAGTGCATTCCTGTCCATGCCTCACCTGTTCTCTTACTTTGAGTAGTATGTCATGAGGATACCCTTTGTCTTTGAACCTTTGGATCAAAACATCCATTTGTTCTATGTAATCTCGATCAATGGTACAATTTCTCTTTATACGTATGAATTGACCTTTTGGAATGGCCATCTTCCACCTGGGGTGGTGACAGCTCCTGATTGGAATATAGCCATTCCTGTCTGTGCTCTTCAAGTGTGTTTCTGTGTTCAACATACCCTCTTGTTTAAAGATATGGAAGTCCAGAATGTCTATATTTTGTTTATGAGCTTTTACTGAGAATTTCATGCCATAGACGTTATTGTTGATATGATTAATGAATTCATCTAAAGTGGACTCTGTTCCTTTCCATACCAGCAAGATGCCGCCGTTCAAGCACAAGCACTTTATTATCACCTACTGGGATTGTATTAGTTGTATATGTGTGTATATGAATTTAATTAACACTGAGCGCAACAAATTGTCTTTA